>JAKEYF010000152.1:0-136187 GCA_021527775.1 Lactarius sanguifluus | reverse complement strand
GGAGAATACGGACGTTCGTGCAACAATTGACGAAGACAAGCTCAATGCGTATCTCACCAAGAACGTGCCCGCCGTGGCGGTTCCTGTCACCGTGAATCAATTTAAAGTATGTCGGCCGATACCACACTAGCTTTGATGGTCTCGCATTCCGTTCTCAGTGGCCGGGTCTGAGCTGTACTACGTGTGACTCTCTGCCTGGACAGTCAAACCCAACATATTTCCTCACAGATGCCAGGTGTGTGTCGTTCCGATTTCTCCGATATCACTGTTCTGACGAGTCCAGAGGTCTACGCTTCGTGCTCAGAAAGAAACTGGCAGGACAGCTGGTCTCTCAGACAGCTCACCAAGTCGAGAGGGAATGCCTCCGCTCACAAACCCAACTCGCGCCCGACGACTCCCCCAGAATCGCTCGTCCCTATTCCGAAGACAGCGAGGTCATCGGGACGCCTTTCTACATTACGGAGTTTCTCGAGGGCCGCATCTTCACGGACACGTCGATGCCCGGCGTGTCCCCAGCAGTTCGGCGCGAGTTGTACGTGGTTTATTCACTGGTAGCCACGTCATCCCGACACATCTCCCTCTGGTTCTCCGCGGTGCGTGCGCTCGGTGCACTACCGTCTCTCGACCCGAGACAAGTCGGCCTAGAGAAGTCGCAGAAGCTGTACTTCCCGTCCATCTTTTCTTATTTTCTAAAATCCGGGGTGGTATCCCGAGTCAAACGTAAATCACCGAAGCTCGAGAAGGTTGTCGTATATATAGGAACCCAAGGGATAGACCTACGTGTCGTGGAAGCCGTCTGTGGGGGCGTTAAATGGCGTGCTGCCATCCGTCCACCGAATGGCTTTGGCTGGTTCAATGGACCAGAACAATTTCTTTTGCTCACCCACACACTGGCAGTAATTTTTCCATGGGATCTATGATGGGGCCTGTCCTCTGACACTCATAGGCTCGCTCCGGTAGGGTCCCGTCGCGACCTTGCCTCAGAGGCTTTTGCCTTACGATCCCGCAGTTTATTCGTCCATGTGTTGATCTTATTCCTTTCCGGCGCCACACGGAACCCTCCAAGGATAGCAGCAGTGACACGCAAAGACTGTGGACGGCCTGAGTCGATATAAATAATAGGCGCGAGAGCCATTGTCTCCCCGTCTCCTTGCTCGTCCCGATTTACTTTCGCCACCATGGTTACTCAGACTCCTGAAATCGCTGGTATTACTTGGATAGTTGGCGATCGCAGCGACCCAAAAACTCACCTCCTAGCTACATTTATCCTCCTCGCGAGTATTTGGCTCATCGCAAGGCTCACTCAGAGCTACATCCGTAATCTTCCACCGGGTCCGAGAGGGCTGCCCCTCATTGGCGATCTTATACACATCGCAGATCAGGAATGGCTGACTTCGCCGCAACGTAGGGATGACTATGGTAATACTCCATACCTTCAATGCCTCAAAGTGCGCTCATGAATTATTCAGGGGAAGTGATGTATATAAGCGCGCTTGGAACAGGCATGTTAATTATCAACAGCCAACGCGCCGCCGTCGATTTGCTTGAGAAGCGATCTACCATATATTCCAGCCGGCCCCACTACATCTCTGCGGGAGATTTTATGACAAAGAACCTGTTGTTCACCCTCACGCCACATGGTGACCTGTATGCGATCTACACCTTAATTATATCTAGCTAATCTATATATAGGTTGCGTCACTTCCGTCGTCTCGCCGCAGAAGGCTTCTCCAAATCAGCCGTACAGCAGTTCCACCCCATCCAGAATCGCGAAGCGATCGTGTTGGCACTTGCACTGATAAAGAGTCCTTCCACTCTGGCGAATCATTTCCACCGACACGCATGGTCTATTATGTTATCCGTCGATTACCACCTTCCACCAGTTGAGTCAAAGGATGACCTATATGAAATCGAAGGCCACGTACGGCGTTTTTTGCACGAGATACACCCCGGGACACGTCTAGTCGAGTATTTCCCTTGGTTGAGATACGTTCCAAATAGGTGGGTACATCATTGCTTGATCATCAATCTCATCTCATCGTAGCATCGTGGCTCGGAGGTTCGCCAAATGGAAACGTAACTCACAGTACTGGTTTGTCCAGGATTCACACATGTTTCAACGTCTCCTCGGAAAAGTCATTGATGACCTGGTACGCCTTGGCTGTATTGGTCGACAGACGAGATGGATCATGTATGCAAACTGCAGGCGAACGGAATTGATCGACCAAGTTTCGGTGCTACAATAATCAAAACTCAGAGCAAACATGGCCTTTCAGAACTCGAGCAGGCCTGGCTTGCTGGCGACACGCTGTATGTCCCCTGACATATACCTTGAGACAGACCTCGAGAATCTGAAGGCATGTAGCGCCGCTGGTGGGGAGACAACTATTAGGGAATGGTCACGCCACACCACTACGAAGTCATGTGACTCCTCGTATATACGCGACTCGCTCCTATAGTTGTCCTTTAGTCGTTTGTATCATACCGCCACTAAGGGACTTCTAGATCTAATAGGTTATGGGCCCTGTGGCCTAAATCTGGACAACGACCTCTCCCTCAGTAATACTAAGACGACTCAAGTCACTCAACGCCCACTTCGTCTCTCAGCGTCTCAGCTCTTCTCGTAGCACACTCTGGCTTCATCTCTCAGCCTCTCGGCTCTCCTCGTAGAACAACTCTCGAACACCATCCAAACACATGACTTCTCCTGGCGGTACAGGAGCCCCAAGCAACCCCCCCGCAGGGGGATCTGGAACCGGGGCAACCCCTGCGAGCGCATCTGGCGCTGGGGCAAATTCTGCTGCATCCGGCACTGGGGCAACACCTGCCGCTGGCTTAGGCTCCGGCGGGACAGATGTCGTCATCAATGAGAAACCATTCGCCTCCGATCCGGCTTGGCCGGCGGATCTCCTTCTCGATCGCTTGAAGTCCAACTGGGAACGATGGGACCGACGTTTGACTCTGATCGTCGATCAGCGTAACTTCTCGTACTACCTCGACGGCTCCCTCCCATGTCCCGATCCGGTTGCCCACCCTAAGGCAGCCCTCAATTGGGGGAGCAATGACCGTGCCCTCCGCGCATTTATCCTAGAACACATTGCGGACATCGAATACGGAATTGCCAAGCCATTCCGTACCTCGCGTGAAGTGTACAACACCCTACGCAAGAACCATGAAAACCTGGGTCCACATGCCCAAGTCCATCTCATGAAGAAGGCCCTTGACGCCCGCGTGTCACTTACACCCCCTTTGAACTTAGGCCAGACCTTTGATGAGATCGACCGCCTGCACGAGAGGTTCACGAGCATGGGGAAGATGGACGACGACAAGTTGAAGATCCTACTCTACATCAATTCACTCGATCCACTCCCTCAATTGCAGTCCGCCGTTAATGAAATGCTCTCAAACGTTGCGGTCACCTCGACCGACGTTAAGGAACGAGTCATTCGAGAAGAACAACTGCTCCAACGCCGCGAAGCATTGGGCATTCCACTCACCTCCGGACTGGGAGAGAGCACCGCTTTCGCCGCTACCACAACTTCCACTAGGACCAGACCGGTCTGCGCCAATTGTAAGCGCAATAATCATCGCACTGAGTTTTGCATCTCCCCCGGTGGACAAATGGCTGGCAAATCCATCGACGAAGCTAGATCCGCGCAACGAACTGTGGCGGGAAAACAACAGTCCCGCGGCAATCGCTACACCGCCAACACCAACACTTCGCAACAAACAACCACGCTGTCTGCCGAACCTGCAAAACATAAAACCATGACTCTCAACAGAAAATGTTATATGCTGGTACCCAACAACAACGCTACGCCACAGGCCACCCTGCAGACCGTTGACACTGGGGAAGGTAACATCGCAGCCATTGCGAGAGAATGGCATACGCATGGTCCTGAGGCGTCGCAGAGTGTGATCTTCGCTCCTCCTGGCGGCACGCCCCGGATCGCCGTGCCTCTGATATCGCAGTGGTTAGGCGAGGTCCATGGCGTAAGCCGTCGTTTGTTGTTAAGTGCGTGGAAGGCATAGGTAGTCGGGATGAGCGTCGCAGAGGGGGGACGGTTGGTTCAGGGGAGGGAGTCAGAGGGTCAAGGGGAGAAGGAGGCGTAATGATTGGGTCGTCGGGGGGTGGAGTTGGTATGATCGGATTTACGGTATCTGGTGTTATTGTATTTGATGAGTTGTACGTTCTCATTCCAGTTGAAGGAGGCGTGAGCATCTTCGGTCGTTGCCAGCATTGCGAGATACTCTTCTTGGTCGTAGTCGGCCATTGAGATGGCTGCGATGTTACCTTGGTAGCAGCACAAGGTAACATCGCAGCCATCTCAATGGCCGACTACGACCAAGAAGAGTATCTCACAATGCTGGCAACGCCCGAAGATGCTCGCGCCTTCATCAACTGGAATGAGAATGTACAACTCATCAAAAACCCCGTGGCGTATTCTGTTGGACGTTGCGACCTGGCGCGCACCACCGAGATGCCCTTCATCTTCGACACCGGGGCAACTTGTCACATTTCGCCTGAAGCGTCTGACTTCAAAACTCTTAAGAACATTCCGCGTTACCCTGTCAAAGGCTTGGCTGGTTCCACCATCTATGCTGTCGGAGTCGGCGACATTGAGCTTCGAATTGCAGGCGGCCACATGTTGCGCCTTTCCAACGTCTTCTACATCCCCGATTCCTCCGTACGCCTCATCTCCATACCAGCCTTGAACAAATGTGGAAGTTATACCGCCCACTTTGACTCCACGAGCTGCTGGATCATGAACAAAAGCAACACAGTACTCGTTCGCGGAGTATTCTCACCCACTAAGCGCCTGTATGTCCTTACCACACAGATCCCTGCCGTCCTACACAGAAACCTGGTGGAGCCAGCCACCGCCCTCTACACGAGGGTACCTGACGTCGAAACATGGCACCGCCGACTAGGACACTGCAACAATCGTACCATAGTCGAAATGGCAAAGGGTAATGTCTCCTCAGGTATGCCGATCGACTTATCTTCCCTCCCTGCCAAATGTGATCACTGCACACTCGGCAAGCAGTTGCGATCGTCGGTGCCCAAGACTCGGGAGGGTCCTAAAGCGGAAAGGAAGCTGGAAAAGGTTTTTGTTGACTTGTGTGGACCAATGGCTGTTACTTCTCGCTCCGGAAATGTTTATTCAATGAACATGATCGATGATTTCTCTGGTTACGTTTGGAGTATTCCCTTGCGTTCTAAATCTGAAGCCTTCGCAGCAATCCAAACTTGGCACAAAGCAGTCACCGTTCAAACTGACGAGAAACTTCACAGCCTCGTCACCGATAATGGCGAACTAGTTTCCACTCACATGCGCGATTGGTGCGCTGCAGAAGGGATCGATCACCAGCTCACTGCCCCCTATACGTCAGCGCAAAATGGAAGAGCTGAACGTCTACATAAAACACTTCTCAGAAAGGCCCGCGCGATGCGCATAGCCTGTAATGCGCCCGCATCCTTTTGGGACGAGTTTTGCTCCACCGCTGCGTATCTTACCAACCTGACTGCCGCCACTGCCAACTGCGGCAGAACACCTTACGAGCTGTGGTTCAATCGGAAACCCTCACTCTCTCATCTGAAAGAAATCGGGTGCCGCGCCTTCGCCCTTCACACACCTTCACTATCCAAAGTCTACCAGCGATCTACACCATGTACCCTTATCGGGTATGCCCCACATTCCAAGGCCTACCGCCTCTGGGATACCTCCTCTTCTCGTATATTTAACTCCTTTCATGTTACATTTAAAGAACATCTAGATTTGGAACTGTCCCCTCTCCTTCCCGGTACTATACTTGGCTTGTCACTTTCATCTTCGCCGCCTTCCTGGGACTGTGTCGGCCCTACGCCATTGACTCACAACACAGACTCTGACCCATCATTTTCTTCTCTTACCATACCCGCTAGCGATCTTGATCACACCCTTTCCTATGATAACACATCACATACAGAAACAATACCGTCAATCCCAAATACAATAACGCCAGATACTGTAAATCCGATCATACCAACTCCACCCCCCGACGACCCAATCATTACGCCTCCTTCTCCCCTTGACCCTCTGACTCCCTCCCCTGAACCAACCGTCCCCCCTCTGCGACGCTCATCCCGACTACCTATGCCTTCCACACGCTTAACAACTGTTGATAAGTGACCCGCGCACACTTAGCGGCTCATATGGACATGCAGATAACGGACTGCTTTAGATTAGATATACAGGACATGTAGATTAGATTATTATGATCTTTACAATCTCGGACTTCTTGTATTCTCCTATCTATGACATCACATGTACATGACATCATGGACTTCTCTAGACCGTCCTTGTACTATTGTCTTTGTACTTCCCTTTGTTTCCTTATCTTTATTGTGATGTCACTATGATATCATAGTCTGGACTCTTATTGTTCTTACGCCTTGTTCTCCCAGAACAGTACACTCCTTTGTCTCTATGTAGAACAATGCGTCTTGTATTTACTGTGACCAGTGTTACTAGTGTCACCCTCTGTAGCAGTATAAGTAGAGTACCATGTACACTCTGGCACCACACCAGTTCTCATCTGTTGTGTGCCAGGTATGTCTTATCCTCTTGTATAAACACCAGTTCTCATCTGTTGTGTGCCAGACACTCTCATCTGCTTCACTGCAAGTTTACTCTGTTGCTGCTTCCAGTCACCCTCTATATCTCACCACAGTCTCCTCTTGTCACTGTGAGTATAGTCCCCTATGTGCACTGTTCATCAGGTTATGGGCCCTGGTGCCCAAGCCACTCCACTTGGCTGGTCACTGTGTTCCTAGGATCACACACCAGGCTGAGGTCTGTCTGGGGACTCACCCTCCTTGCCCAAGCCACTGTGCCCTGAGGCGTCAGGTGCCAGTTGGTGAGGCCCCTCCACTACTATACACTGCCCAGTAGTCCTACTTTCACCCCTACTGTATTCCTAGCCCCTGCGCTATGCGCAAGGAGATTGGATCTGGTAGCCCCTTAATTCATATCCAGGTGTGCATGGCCCACTGGGCTGTGTATTGTGGAGCTTAGCGCCAGCTGTCTCTGGTGCTCCACACTGGGCGCAGGATCTCCTCACCATGGGAGTGTAAAACCTGGTTCAGACTCTGGGGGGTGTTCACCTTATGGTGTTCTGCAACCAGATACCTGCCTTGTAGCGGCAATGGGAAAGGATGCAGTAAAGCCTTCGGGCGATGAGGCAACCAACAGGCCGAGAAGGCTGAGGTAGACAGCCTTGGGCTCTGAAAGAACCATTCCACTATCCCCTCTGGTGCACTCTAGTGAGCCGTGTCTTAGACACATCCTGGCTGGCAGCCGGCTCCTAGTACGCGAAGAGGCTTCCACCCTGGGCGTAGCCCTTGTAACACTGGCATGTTAGTGGAGGCAGGACGCGTTAGCGTTCTGGCCTTACAGAATCACAGACAGGAGTAGCTACCCCCCCTTCACATCTTGCAACTGTTATGAAGCACTATCGCTGACTGCTCCTCGGCGATAGATAAATCATCTCCATGTCTTCTGCACACTCATCTCGCGCTGCCTCACCCACCGGTGCTGCCACCACTGGTGCGGCTGCAGGTGCCACGGCGGGAGGCTCTGGCCTTCCCCCCATCACTTCTGGGTCCACACCCTCCATGCGCCTCTCAAATGCGTATGGCACAACCTTCGGCATGCCCTCTGGCATTCGCCTCGATCAGTTTGACGGCTCGAATTGGAACGAGTGGTCAGGGACACTAGAGGCCATCCTCACTCTTCATGAGGCTGAGGATGTGTTCACCTATCGTACCCCTCCCTCTGGAGTCACTCTTGATGAGTGGGAATCTATCCAGCGTCGGTCAAAGGCATACCTCCGCCTATACCTCAAACCGGACATCTACTCCCTTGTCTCCGATCCATATGCCTACCCCACCTTCGCCTCAAAGTGGGAAAAACTGAAGGATGTCTATGCTGGTGCTTCGGGCAGCACCACCATATTTAACTTGTGGATTCAGTTAACTCAAGCCCGCCTCGACGACTCTGCACCCATGGCCTCTCAGTTGGCCAAGCTCAATGAGCTGCGGGTCGGCCTTTCCAACGCACAGATGGGTGTCACTGACACCCAGTTCTGTCTCATACTCCTCTACGCCCTGCCAGCCTCCTATGAGGTATTGGCATCAACCATCCTTGCCAGTGGCGCCCCCACCAAGCTCAAGCACGCTGAAATAATTGCGCGCATAGTTTCGGAGGAGGCGCGCCACTCTGGCCCCTCTGGGTCCTCCCTCAACAAGGCCGCCCCCATTAAGTCAAGCGGTGGCCGTAAGAAGAAGGACCATTCCCAACTGACGTGCCACTACTGTAACAAAAAGGGGCACATCAAGCCTGATTGCAGGCAGAGGAAAAAGGATGAGGCTGCGGGGAAGGCGAAGGACACTAGCAACAAGGCTGCCAATAGTCATGTATTAATACCAACCACCGCCTCCATTAAGGAGGTCGATGACGAGCCCGCCATTAACTGGGCGGACAATTCAGTTGGTGTTGCCTTGTATGCTGCCTCGCGTGTGCGTTGGATGATGGACAGTGGTGCCACACACCACATCACACCACATCGGTCTGACTTCAAGGACTACACCCCGTGCAAAGGCGCTGTGCGCCTGGGTGATAAGTCCACAATCGACCAAGTTGGTGTAGGCTCCGTCGTCTTCACTACGAGCCAAGGCATTCCCATCACCCTAAGTAATGTGCTACACCTACCTCAGGTGAAGACACGCTTCTTGTCGACGCGTGCTCTAGCACAAAGGGGTGCGGAAGTGGCCTTTGACAGTGGCTCATTTAAAATATCTGTCAGAAAAAGCTGTGTAGCCGTTGGCTACTTGGAGGACAACCTCTACTGGTTGGACGCTTCAAGCATTGGCCTAAATGCTCACATCAAAAGTGCTGCCACCACTCTTGATATCTGGCATCAGCGCATGGGACACCTCTCCCCTGCTGCTCTTAAGTCGTACGGTCCCTCTGCCACTACTGGCATGGACATTGACAGCTCTACCACGCATACTGCTGTGTGTCGTGGGTGCGAGTTGGGTAAATCCACTCGTCAACCTTTCTCTGTGTCCTCCACCAAAAGGACAACCCGTATCTTTGAGATTGTACACAGTGACCTAGCCGGTCCAATGCAAACTCAGTCCCTACAAGGCTCCGCGTACACCGCCACCTTCATAGATGACCACTCCAAGCATGCAGTGGTGTACTTCATTAAGTCGAAGGATCAGTTTGTGAAAGCGCTGCAGATGTATTTGGCCTGGGGTGAAACCCAGACGTCCCATAAACTGCGCGCACTCCACTCTGACCGCGGAGGCGAGTACATGGCGAGCCAAGTACAGGACATTCTCAAGCAGAGAGGGATAGAGCATCACCTTACGATGCCAGGTTCACCACAGTCGAACGGGAAAGCCGAGCGGTTTAACCGCACCATTACGGATAAGGCAATGGCCATGCTTCACACAGCTGGCATGTCTAAAGGCTTCTGGGAGCATGCTATGAGCACTGCGGTACACATCTATAACCGCTCTCCCACCCGTACGCTCAAGTGGCGCACACCCTATGAGCTCTGGTACTCTGGCAAAGTACCAGATGTCTCTCACTTACGCGTCTTTGGATGCAAGGGGTACATGCACGTACCCGCTGATAAGCGTCGCAAATTGGATGCGAAGGCCATTGAGGTCACGCTTATCGGGTTTGAGCCCGAATCAAAGGGCTATAAGCTCTGGGACCGCCAAACCCGCTCTGTCCGTTTGTCCAGGGATGTGACATTCGACGAGAGCAGCTTCCCGTCCCTACAGGGTGCTGAGACACACCCAACACCTATGCAAGTGGCCGCACCGCCACCACCTGTATCAGTAATTGCTGTACCTAGCACGTCGGCATTACCACCACAGCGAGCACCCTCCCCTGCACACTCTAACAGTAGTGAGGAGGAGGATGTTGAAGACCTTCTAGACCCCAAACCAGAGCACCCCCACACGCCACCACCACCTGCACCACCATCTCTCCCTGTTACACCTAAGCGTGAGCAGCCCACTCCCACTTCACCACCGCCGCGTCAAGGCGCAACGTGCATTATGCGCCATGTCCCTCCTCCCTCTCCAGACATGCCTGGAGGCTTTGAGGACCGCGCACAGCGTAGTCAGCTGTTGCGTGAGATGGACAATGCGCCTAGACGCTCTGCCCGTGCACCTGTGCCCAACCCCCGCTACTTCACTGCGGATAACATGGCCATGCGCGGCAGATGGCTGGGATATGCGGAGCTGTTAGCTGCAGCTTACATAGGTAGAGATCCTGCATCCTATGCAGAGGCCATGCGGTCTGTGGATGCAGATGAGTGGACAACAGCGTGCCAGTATGAAATGGATGCGCTCGCCAAGAATGGCACATGGGAGTTAGTGGATCTCCCGCCTAATCGCAAGGCAGTAAAATCCAAATGGGTCTTTAAGCTCAAGGCGGATGGCCGCTACAGAGCTCGCTTGGTGGCTAAGGGGTTTACGCAAATCCCTGGTATAGATTTTGATGAAACCTTCTCTCCCGTCGCACGATTCGAGTCGCTGAGATTACTTCTGGCGTTGGCCGCGCTGGAGGACTGGCACATCCATCAGATGGATGTCAAGTCTGCGTTCCTCAATGGCGTGCTCGACGAGGAGATTTACATGGAGCAACCACAAGGGTTCATCACCACTGGTTCAGAGACGAAGGTGTGTCGCCTAGTCAAGGCGATATATGGTCTCAAACAAGCCTCCCGTGCATGGAACTTGCAATTCCATGGAGTGCTACTTGCACTCGGCTTTAAGCGGACGTTTGCTGATGCCGGCGTATATGTGTTGCCTCAACGAGAGGGGGATGGACCACTCTTCGTTATCGTTTACGTTGACGACATCACTATACTGGGTGCCTCTTTGGAAAGGATTAAGCGTCTTAAGTCAGATCTTTCTGAGCGCTATGAGATGACAGATCTCGGGGAGATAGAGTCATATCTTGGTATGCGTATTGTGCGCGACCACTCCCTCAGATGCATTGAAATAGACCAGTCTGGCTATGTCAAGGATGTCCTTGAACGCTTTGGCATGTCTGATGCCACTCCACACTCCACACCCTTGCCCGCTGGTGCTGACGAGCACCTTCATAAATATACGGGTCAGGCTACTGCCTCTGACATTACGCACTACCAATCACTTATTGGTAGTCTGCTGTACGTTCAGATTGGTACTAGACCGGACATTTCCTTCGCTGTGTCACGTTTGGCGCAGTACGCAGCGAATCCTTCCCCCCAACATCTGCGGCTTGCGCAATATGTTCTGGCTTACTTAGTAGGCACTGTGGGCATGCGTATAGTTTACGATGGCACCAGTGGAGATGGCCTTCATGGCTATTCTGATTCTTCCCTGGGTGACCAGGTTGATGATAGACACTCCACTTCGGGTTATGTGTTCCTATTAGCCAATGGTGCAATAAGCTGGTCTTCGCGAAAGCAAAAGACAGTGGCCCAAAACACTACAGAGGCGGAATACATGGCCATGACCGATGCGGCCAACCAAGCCACTTGGTATCAGAGCTTCCTTACGGAACTCAGGTACGAGGTCGACGACCCCATCCCACTGCATGGTGACAATAAGGGTGCCATTGACTTGGCCTTGAACCCTGTCACTGGGAGGCGATCAAAGCACATTGCCATTAGGCATCATGTCATTAGGGAATATATTGAAAAGAGGACCATCACTCTTATTAGAACCCCTACTCTGGAAATGGTCGCAGATGGCTTTACTAAGTCACTCGCGCGCACCCTGCTCCAACAACACAACGTTGACATGGGCTTGTGCTAAATCCTAGATTGCTGATCACGGGGAGATGTTGATAAGTGACCCACGCGCACTTAGCGGCTCATATGGACACGCAGATAACGGACTGCTTTAGATTAGATATACAGGACATGTAGATTAGATTATTATGATCTTTACAATCTCGGACTTCTTGTATTCTCCTATCTATGACATCACATGTACATGACATCATGGACTTCTCTAGACCGTCCTTGTACTATTGTCTTTGTACTTCCCTTTGTTTCCTTATCTTTATTGTGATGTCACTATGATATCATAGTCTGGACTCTTATTGTTCTTACGCCTTGTTCTCCCAGAACAGTACACTCCTTTGTCTCTATGTAGAACAATGCGTCTTGTATTTACTGTGACCAGTGTTACTAGTGTCACCCTCTGTAGCAGTATAAGTAGAGTACCATGTACACTCTGGCACCACACCAGTTCTCATCTGTTGTGTGCCAGGTATGCCTTATCCTCTTGTATAAACACCAGTTCTCATCTGTTGTGTGCCAGACACTCTCATCTGCTTCACTGCAAGTTTACTCTGTTGCTGCTTCCAGTCACCCTCTATATCTCACCACAGTCTCCTCTTGTCACTGTGAGTATAGTCCCCTATGTGCACTGTTCATCAACAACAAACGACGGCTTACGCCACGGACCTCGCCTAACCACTGCGATATCAGAGGCACGGCGATCCGGGGCGCGCCGCCAGGAGGAGCAAAGATCACACTCTGCGACGCCTCAGGACCATGCGTATGCCATTCTCTCGGAATACTCTGACGTGCGAGACACACACGACCTACTGCCCACTGACCTCTATTTCGAGAATAACCCTCCTTCCATCGACGACGCCCTCGCTGCCCTCAGCGATGGATCCCTGGAACCCTCACTCGATGATGAACCAACTTGGGCACAAGCACTCGCCTCTCCCGAACGAGAATACTGGATCGCTGGCGGTCGTGATGAGTTGAAGAGCCTTGAGGACCTCAAAGTCTTCATCCTCATACCTCGATCAGAAGTACCACATGGACAACGCCCTCTTAAAGGCAAACTGGTCTGCAAACAAAAGAGGGACGACACCAGTAAAGTCGTGAGATACAAAGTACGCTATGTCGCAAAGGGGTTCACCCAGTGATGGGGAATTGACTACGACAAGACCACCGCCCCAACGGTGCAACTCGAATCGTTCCGCTCCATTATGCACATCGCCGCAACTCTCGACTGGGATGTCCAACAATTCGATATCAAGACGGCGTTTCTTCACGGTATTCTACCCGAGGGTGAAACCATGTTCATGGAGCAGGCCCCCGGTTTTGAGGTTCCTGGGAAGGAGGACTGGGTAATGCGCTTGATGAAGAGTATCTACGGAATGAAACAAGCAAGTCGAATATGGAATCAAACTTTCCATAACACCGTAACTCAATGGGGTTTTGAGCGACTTCCATGCGAATGGTGCGTATATCGTCGCCAAACTGATTCTGGGGTCATCATTTTCACAGTACATGTCGATGATATTGTCTCGGCGGCCTCCTCTCCGGACGATAACTCCTGGTTTCGTGACAAACTGAAAGCTCAATGGGATATATCCGACCTTGGGCCTGCTAAGTACGCCTTGGGTATTGCCATCTCTCGCGATCGTCCGAACCGTCTCGTCTCGCTTTCACAAACAGCGAAGATCGACCGACTAGTCGAGCAATACCATCAGAGCGACGCACACCCGACCGACACACCAATGGTTGCTGGGCTTCAGCTCCATCGTCCGGACAAGAAACTACCCATACCACCCGAAGTGTTACGCCACCACGAGCGTTAGTCCGACTTGGACGACGAAAGGGCGTTTACGACTTAGCGAATATCGAGTCACTGGTCACGTGACTTATCCCACGAGTACACGGCGCTTATCGAGGCACGTGACTATACGAGGCACCAGGACTTTCCACGGAGTCACTGGGCGTTGGGCGATGAAGACGACTTGCTCTAAGAGACAAGCGAACGCGAAAGGCAAACGATGAGCAGAGAAGGTGGTGATTCAAAGAAGACCAAGATGGCGTATCTTGGTCTTCGCCTACAACTATTTATACACATATGAGGACGCTTTAAAGCTCCTCCCGAATCCGTACGACTAGTAGCGTAAGTAGCTCGAACCCTACTACAGCTATACTAGGAATGAGTCATGCCCGTTTGGCATGTGATACTACTGTCCGCTGACTGATACAAGATGTCCGTGACTAATTACTCCCTACTAATGACGCCACAGCCAGTAAGTAGGAGTCCACTTCGCGTACCGTGACATCACCCCCTTTTCAGCTGCGACGACCCCAGCGCCGAGTGGGCCCAACTCCTCCCGACCAGCCTTCCTGCACTTCTCCTACCCGATTGTAGATGTCCGCCATCTCGAGGCGGAACTTGCTGCGCGCCAGCTCGCCTTGTGCCGCGCCTAAGGCCTCGGACAGTGCGTGTAACTGCTGCTCGAGCCTTTCAGCTTCGTTACGGTAGTTGCGGTAGTGGTGTAACTCAGCTTTTAGACTTGTGTCCTTGAGCATGTTGACCGCCAGGTCGGTGCGATGCTGGTTGCTGTGCCCGCCACTTAAGGCGTGCATTTCGGCCGGGGAGTAGTGCGGCTTCCCCCTCTCGCGGACGTGGGGCTCGGCGTAGAGTGGCTTAGAGTACGTCTTGTCACTGTCCACCGCCAGGGCCAGTACGAGAGGGTCGGGATTCATAATGACCTGGATGTAGGGGGCTTGTGTGGTGACTCCTTGCGCGTCGGTGATGGGGAAGTGGACGAACTTGTCGCCACGGTTGTGGATGTAGCCTGTGGGCGCGATGTGGGAGCTGCCGAGACGGCGCTGGAGTATGGCGGTGGGGATGAGCGGTTGTCGGTCGATAAGGACGTCCCCTCTGTACAAGGGTTGTCCCGTGGTGTCACAGGTGTATGGGGTTTCCCGGGGGTTGTTAGAGTCGGTGGCGGTGATGATAAAGGGGTGCTCAGCTGGGTACCACTCGGCCAGCTGCTCGGGTAAGTCGTACACCGCGCACGCATCGTCGCGGTGAACTGCTCTCGCCTCTGAAGGATCCTCGTTCTCCTTATCGCTGCCAGCTCCAGCTGCTCGATCCTCCATGCTTCGGCTTCGAACCTCCAGCCCCTCAGCGTCCTCAACCTCTTCCACTGGTCGTACTCCTCCTTCTTCGGGCTCGGACTCACCCTTGACTTGGTACTCCACTCAGACTGGGAGAGGTCGAGGTGAGGCATCCGCACTGCGTGGGAGAGCTGCACGAATCCTATCAACTTCGGCCTGGGTATAGGGGACCTTGTTGAGCTGTTGTCCGTTGTGGCTAAGGATCCAATAGGTGGCGGGGGCTTCGGGGTTGTCGATGTCGGTGACAGGGGCGAGTGTCACGACGCGTGAAGTGGACTCCTACTTACTGGCTGTGGCGTCATTAGTAGGAAGTAATTAGTCACGGACATATCGTATCAGTCAGCGGACAGAAGTATCACATGCCAGTAGGGCATGACTCATCACTAGGACAGCTGTAGTAGGGTTCGAGCTACTTACGCTACTGGTAGTACAGATTCAGGAGGAGCTTCAAAGCATCCTCGCATATGTATAAATAGTGGAACGCAAAGACCAAGATAAGCCATCTTGGTCTTCTTCGAATCACCACTTCTCTTCTCATCGCTTGCACGCTAGTTCGCTTGTCTCGTTCCAAGTAAGTCATCTTCATCGATAAACGCCCAGTGACTCGTCGACGTCCTGGTGCCTTCCGTGTCACGTGCCTCGACAAGCGCCGTGTACCCGTGGGAATAGTCACGTGACTAGTGACTCGAGATTCCGCTAAGTCGTGAACGCCCTTTCGCCGTCCAAGTCGGACTAACGCTCGTGGTGGTGTTACATTAAGACCAAGATCCTTCACCGTGGCGTTCACAACTCGAGATCAGTGGACCAACTTCCAGACCTACTCCCTCGAACGTAGAGGGGACCGAAACGTACCAGTACAATTCCTAGGAGCAGCTCGTTGGAGAGAGTATCGCGGAGACACCAGCTATTTCGTCGATTTCGCATCGGGACCAACCTGGTATAGACCAGTTGAGTTCAATTTCGACCACATCTGTTGGACCGAGATTACGTGGAACCCAATCGACAATAGGTGGGACATAGTACGCCCAGCAGGAAGACTCTACAATTGCGATATCAACGCACGCAGTTTACCTACCAGAGAACAGTGGGGACGTATAGACGGACAGCCAGAAGAAGAACCAAGTACGTCGGAACCAAGGACATCCCCCCCCTCCGAAACTAGTGAAGGAAGCGAACGCTCAGACGAGGAAGAAGACTCCGACGTAGAAGAAGTAACCAGACTAGCTGAGTCTCTTCCAGTATCACAACCCGAAGTTATCCGAGTTAACCCACCAGCCGGAATGGCAACCGCTATCGAAACCGTCACAAATGAAGCGGTAGAGGAAGAAATCCGCAGAACCCACGAAGAAGCCGAGCAGCTTCTACTCCCCATACACCCAGCAACAGGACATCGCATGACAGCAGACGATGCGGCCATATTTAGGGCCATAGGACCCGACCAACCCGACCCACCAGGCGATAACCCGCCACCGGGTGGAGGAGGACAACCGCCGAGACGTCCGCACGGAGGGTTCCCAGGAGGATTCGGAGGAGGACCACCCGGAGGAGGAATACCGGGAGGGGCAATAGCACCAGGGGCACCCACGCCTCGACTCGAAGGTGAACCACCGACCATATTCAAAGGAGACCAGACTGACTACGAGTCCTTCCTCACGCAATGGCACGCATACTGGGGACTCAACTTCAACACACCAAGCATGCGCAACGTATACAAAAGATGTCTCCTATTCTTGGGGTACATCAAAGGGGCATCCGTCGCAAACTGGACGCTCGGCTTCCTGCAATGGCTCAACACCGAAGTACGCCAGGGAAGGGACCGGTACGATGAGTACCTTTGGGATACATTAGCCGCAGGGTTCGCAGACAGATTCTTGAATACCCTGGAACAAGAACAAGCCCAAGCAGAGCTGGCAAAGGGATTCAGAATGACGGGTGACGATATCGATTCGTACGTCACCAACTTCGAACAGCTCTGTCGGAAAGCTGATTACCGCCTCAATGACCAACAAACCATCGACCGCTTCACGGCCGGACTACCGAGCAAGCTGTTTACGAAAGTCTACGAACTCGACGGGCCGACCACTTTTGCGGAATGGAAAGACGCGGCGCTCAGACGACAAAAGCAGTATATTCACCTGCGTGCCCGCTTAGGTATGTCCGCACCGGCAAAAGGACCTCCCAGAGGACCACCACCCCGATTTAATCCGCCCCCACGTTTCGGGGGGTCACCATGGAACGCACCTCGCAACCAAGCCCCGCGATACGACCCAAACGCTATGGACACATCGGCGGACCGATCGCGAGCCCGACTCGCAGAGGTAGGAGACCCCAATCGAGGGAACTATCAACCGCCCCCATTCCAACCAAGAGGAGGGCCGGGACAAAGAGGAAACGCCCCTCGTAGGGACATGAGGGAAGTCGTCTGTTACAACTGTAACGGACTCGGACACATCTCACGTAACTGCACGCGCCCCAGGAAGCAGAGGCCACAGCAACAATGGCGTCCGGCAAGCAATAGTCGGAGCGTGGAGACAGACTACTACAGTCAAGAACCACGAGCCCAGGTGGCCCACACGACGGAACCACAGCAAACAGCGAGTAGTTGGCTCGAAGGGGTTAGGGGAGCAAGTGACGAGGTCAAGGACCTAATCCTCCAAGACCTGTGGGAGAAGGGGGATTTTCGGGACGCCTGAACCCATCGGCCTGGGTGAGGGCAACAAATTGTAACTCTGTAATCATGACTCGCTTCCGGTCTCTTAGAATTCCAGTCTCGATTCGCACCAGTTACTCAATGGCCGACATAAAAGGGCTCGTAGACTCAGGAGCCACCGACAACTTCATAAGGCCCGCATTCGCCAAACGAATGGGCCTGGGACTCCAACCGTTGGAACGCCCGAAAAAGATATGGAACATAGATAACACGGAAAATAAAGCTGGGTCCATCACTCATTTTGTGGACCTGGATGTACAGACCAACGGAATCCGTAGGATCATTCGATTCCTTGTCACCGACATAGGAAACGAAGACCTGGTGCTAGGATACCCGTGGCTTGCGACCTACGAACCTACCATCAGCTGGACCCATGCTACTATCCACGAGGACGCACTCCCCATCGTCATCCGATCTATCAATCCCACCGAACCGGTCACAGTTATCGCCGGGGCAACGACCAACGACATTACCATCGCACGGACGTTCACAGACGATGAAAAGGAGGACATAGTCCTGGAATTAGAGGGAGAGTGCCAGCTACGTACCACAGCCACCGAATTAGCCATTGCAGCTAAACAGAACACGGTAGCCGCGGTCATCCCAGCGCCGTATCAACGCTTTGCCAAAATATTTAGCGAAGAAGCGTCTCACTGATTCCCACCATCGAGACCCTGGGACCACGCCATCGAATTCAAGCCTGGTACTCCGACAACCATCGACTGCAAAGTCTACCCCATGACCCAAGACGAAGACGCGCAGTTAAAAGTATGGCTCAAGGAACAACTGGAGATGGGATACATCCGCCCCTCTAAGTCACCTTACGCATCATCCTTTTTCTTTATCAAGAAGAAAGACGGGAAACTACGACTGGTACAAGATTATCGGAAGATTAACGCATGTACTATCCGCAACCAGTATCCACTGCCGCTCATGTCGGAGCTCATTAACGACTTGGGCAACGGTCATATCTACACCAAACTGGACGTACGATGGGGGTATAACAACATACGTGTCAAGCCGGGGGATGAGCCGAAGGCGGCCTTTAAAACACGGTACGGGCTCTTCGAACCCCTGGTGATGTACTTCGGACTCACGAATTCGCCAGCGACGTTCCAAACTATGATGAATGAAATATTGGGACCTACCATTGCCACACACGAGCTTCTGGGTACCATCATACGCGTATACATGGACGACATCGGGATAGCGACTCACGAGAACGCGGGCCTCCAAGCACACATTAACGCGGTATGCAACGTGCTCCAGGTGGCCATGGATCACGACCTCTATTTCAAACCGGAGAAATGCCATTTTCACTCACCACGAATGGATTACCTGGGGGTAATCCTTGAAAAGGGGGTAACTCGTATGGACCCGGTAAAAATTTCGGGCATCAAAGAATGGCCACGCCCAACAAAGGTCAGAGACGTCCAATCCTTCCTTGGCTTCTGTAATTTTTACCGCCTCTTCATTCGCGGTTTCGCCACGCACGCACGAGCACTCAACAAACTCACAAGAAAGGACGCAGACTGGCAATGGGGAACGGAAGAGGAACGCGCATTCCAGAAGCTCAAGACGCTTGTCACCGAAGAGCCAGTACTGGCGCATCCATGTTTAACTGATCAGTTTGAGCTTGAGGTAGACGCGTCCGGATTCGCGGTAGGAGCAGTATTACTCCAAAAGAAAATAGACGGAAAGCGACATCCAGTCGGGTATTACTCGGCCACCCTCAACGAGGCCGAACGCAACTACGATATATACGATCTGGAACTTCTAGCAATCGTCAAAGCTCTTAGACACTGGAGACCCCTACTTGCCGGATCGCCGCACAAAATCAAAATCTTCTCAGACCACCTCAACCTGACGCACTGGAGATCGGCACAAAAGATAAGTCGACGCGTAGCCCGAGAAGTACTGGAACTAATGGAATACAACTTCGAGATCCATCATATCAAGGGAACGCATAACGGCCGAGCGGATGCCCTGTCCAGAAGACTGGACTACGACCGAGGAGAACAGGACAACGAGGGAGTCATAGTACTCCCCGATAAAGTCTTCACGAGAGCGACAGTTGCGCAAGTACCTGAAGACCACGCACAAGACGAAAGTCAAATAATCCCATGGGTCGACGCCCACCAACTCAAGAAATTCGACGGAGTATGGTACAAGCAAGGGGCACGGGTAATTACAGGAACGCCACCACTGATACGCGACATCATCAGCAACCATCACGACCCCCCAGTCTATGGACACCCGGGAATCAAAAGAACGTTTAGAATCATCGAACGACACTATTGGTGGCCGCACATGCTGCAACATGTCACGGAGTACGTAAAGGGATGCGCGGAATGTCAACGACACAAAGTCAACAACAGACCCACACGAGCACCTCTAGTGCCGATTACGCCAATTCCCGACGCTAAGCCTTTCGAAGTCGTCGCTCTGGACTTTATCACTAAACTCCCAACATCCCAGAATCATGACTCCATACTTACCGTCACCGATCACAACTGCACCAAGGCATCAATCTTCATACCCTGTGTTGAAGAAATAACGGCGGAGGAAACCGCAGCCCTGTACGTAACCCACGTGTTCAGACGATTCGGACTACCGGCAAAAATTATCAGTGACTGAGACCCGCGGTTCGCATCAAAGTTCACCCGCGAGCTGTGCCGTATTCTTGGGATCTACCAGAATATATCCACGGCGTATCACCCTCGGACCGACGGACAATCGGAGCGGACTAATCAGTGGTTGGAACAGTATCTCCGATTCTGGGCCAACAAGCGTCAAGATAACTGGGCGCATTTCCTACCCATGGCAGAATTCGCGCACAACAGCTGGCCCCATGAGGCGACAAGGAAGTCACCATTCTCGCTCATGATGGGATACGACCCGCGCGCTGATTGGATGGATAAGCCTTCCCCTATTCCCCAGGTGACCACAAGACTCCAACAACTCCAAGAAGCGCGGAAAGAAGCCCAGTTCCTAATCAAAAAGGCACAATCTCTATGGGTCAAACACCGAGATACACCCAAGTACGAAGAAGGAGACCAAGTATGGTTAGAGGGCCGTCATCTGCGCACCAACCAGCCAACGGCGAAACTCGCGGCGAGACGGCACGGACCTTTCAAAATCACTAAGGTACTATCGCCGGTCAACTATCAACTGGAACTTCCCACGCAGTGGAGTATTCACCCCGTGTTCCACATTGATTTGCTCACACCTTATCACGAAACGCCCATGCACGGAGAAAACTTCACATGCCCGCCACCGGATCTTGTAGGGGGCGAAGAAGAATACGAAATCGAAAGCATTCTGGACACTCGGCTCTTCGGCAGAAGCAGGAAGCGGCAATACCTCGTGAAATGGAAGGGCTACCCGGACTCGGACAACCAGTGGGTCAACAAGGAAGATCTCTCGGCCGACGACGTGCTATCGGACTTTGAGCGAACCTCGAGAGTCAGGCGAACGGTTATAAACCAACCCTTTCACGCTGAGTCGACCCCATTCCTTCACTCTGGATTTCTCCCACATCACAACATGTCCTCCGCAGCTGTTTCCCCCGTCTCCTCTTGCGCCCCACTCGCTCCCCACCTCGTCGACGACCTCACCTACGAAGAGTTCCGCGCGGCGATGGGCAACCTCGCCACCGTCACCGACATCGACAACCCCGACGCCCCTGTCACCTACTGGATCCTCAGCCAAAACGGGCAGAAGCTCAACACCGCCCCCTACACGCAGGCCGAAGTTGATCAGCTTCGTGCAGCTCTCGACATCAGTCCGAACGCCTCACCTCGACCTCTCCCGGTCCGTGTTGAGTACCGGGTCAAGAACGAAGAGGAGTCCGACACTGGAGATGGAGGAGCTGCTGAGGAAGGCTCGAACGCTGACAGGATGGAGGTTCGAAGCCGAAGCATGGAGGCTGGAGCAGTTGGAGAGGGCAGCGACAAGGAGAACCACGATCCTCGAGAGGCGGGCCCGGTTCACCGCGAAGATGCGCGCGCGGTGTATGACCAGCCCGAACACCTCGAGGAATGGTACCCAGCTGAGCACCCATTCATTATTAGCACCACCGACTCTAACAACCCCCGCGAGACGCCGTACGCGTGCGACACGATGGGACGTCCCCTCTATCGGGGTGACGCCATCATCGACAACCAACCCCCCGTCTCCACCACCGTCCTGACGCGCCGTCTCGGCAGCTCACACATTGCACCCCCCGGATATATCCATAACCGAGGGGACCATTTCATTCACTTCCCCATCACCGACGCCCAGGGAGTCACCACGCAGGCTCCCTATGTACAAGTCATCATGAACGCGGACCCCCTTGTACTCGCCCTCGCCGTAGACAGCGACAAGACTTACTCCAAGCCGCTGTATGCGGAACCGCACGTCCGCGAGCGCGGCAAGCCCCAGTACACGCCCACCGAGATGCACGCCTTGAGTGGCGGGCATAGTCAGCAAATCAGGACCGACAAGGCAGTCAACGCCTTGAAAGATCTGTCCCTTAAAGCTGAGTTACATCGTTACCGCGCCTACCGACACGAGGCTGAAAGGATCGAACAGCGGCTTCAGGCCCTTTCGGAAGCCCTCGGTATGGCGCAGGGGGAGTTGTCGCGCAGCAAGTTCCGGCTGGAGATGGCCGACACGATCAATCGTATCAGCGAGGTTCAGGAAGGATGGACGGGTGGTGTTGGGCCTACCAGGCACCGTGGGCGTCGCAGCTGAAAAGGGGGTGATGTCACGACGCGTGAAGTGGACTCCTACTTACTGGCTGTGGCGTCATTAGTAGGAAGTAATTAGTCACGGACATATCGTATCAGTCAGCGGACAGAAGTATCACATGCCAGTAGGGCATGACTCATCACTAGGACAGCTGTAGTAGGGTTCGAGCTACTTACGCTACTGGTAGTACAGATTCAGGAGGAGCTTCAAAGCATCCTCGCATATGTATAAATAGTGGAACGCAAAGACCAAGATAAGCCATCTTGGTCTTCTTCGAATCACCACTTCTCTTCTCATCGCTTGCACGCTAGTTCGCTTGTCTCATTCCGAGCAAGTCGTCTTCATCGATAAACGCCCAGTGACTCGTCGACGTCCTGGTGCCTTCCGTGTCACGTGCCTCGACAAGCGCCGTGTACCCGTGGGAATAGTCACGTGACTAGTGACTCGAGATTCCGCTAAGTCGTGAATGCCCTTTCGCCGTCCAAGTCGGACTAACGCTCGTGGTGGCGTTACAGCGAGGTTGCGCATGGCGGCACAGAACTCTTCGTAGGACAGATTGTCGACGAGGTTGGGAGCGAGTGGGGCACAAGAGGAAGTGGAGGAAACAGTAGGGGAGGACATTCTGTGATTCGTGAGATATCCAGGTTGGGAAGATGCTTTCCACTTAGCGTGAGGGGTCTGGTTTATAACCAGTGCTCTGGATTTGGACGTCCGCTTGAACTCCGCTAAAGCTTCATCAGCTGACAAGTCGTCTTTGTTGACCCACTGATTGTCCAAGTCCGGGTATCCCTTCCATTTCACAAGGTATTGCCGTTTCTTGCTTCTGCTGAAGAGCCGCGTGTCCAGAATACTTTCAATTTCGTATTCCTCTTCGCCTTTCACAAGCTCCGGAGGCGGGCGTGTGAAGTTTTCACCGTGCATTGGCGTTTCGCGATAAGGGGTGAGTAGATCGATATGAAACACGGGGTGGATACTCCACTGCGTGGGAAGGTCCAATTGGTAGTTGACAGGTGATAGTACCTTATTGATTCTGAAAGGTCCGTGCCGTCGTGCCGCGAGTTTTGCGGTTGGCTGGTTAGTACGCAAGTGGCGGCCCTCTAACCATACTTGATCTCCCTCCCGATACTGGGGCGTGTTCCGGTGTTTAACCCACAGAGATTGTGCCTTTTTGATCAGATGTTGGGCCTCGTTCCGTGCTTCTCGGAATTGTTGAAGTCTCGTGTTTACCTGTGGGATGGGGGATTGCTCATTCATCCAATCAGCATGCGGGTCGTATCCCATCATGAGCGAAAATGGGGACTTCCTTGTTGCCTCGTGTGGCCAGCTGTTGTGCGCGAATTCTGCTAGTGGTAAGAAGTGCGCCCAGTTATCTTGACGCTCGTTTGCCCAGAACCTGAGATATTGTTCTAGCCATTGATTGGTCCGTTCCAATTGTCCGTCCGTCCGTGGATGATACGCCGTCGATATGTTCTGGTAAATTCCGAGTATTCGGCATAATTCGCGGGTGAACTTTGATGCGAATCTCGGGTCTCGGTCGCTGATAATTTTTGACGGTAGTCCGAATCGTTTGAAGACATGAATTACGTACAGGGCCGCGGTTTCTTCCGCCGTGATTTCTTCGACACAGGGTATGAAGATGGACGCCTTGGTGCAGTCGTGGTCCGTAACGGTAAGTATCGAATCATGCCCTTCAGATACCGGGAGTTTAGTGATAAAGTCCAGCGCGATTACTTCGAAAGGCTTAGCGTCAGGAATCGGCGTGATGGGTACCAGTGGTGCTCGTGTGGGTCGATTGTTAACCTTGTGCCTTTGACACTCTGCGCATCCCCTTACGTATTCGGTGATGTGCTCCAGCATATGCGGCCACCAGTAGTGTCGTTCGATGATTCTGAACGTTCTCTTGATCCCTGGGTGTCCGTAAACTGGAGGGTCATGGTGGTTACTGATGATCGTGCGCCACAGTGAGTCGTCGCCTGTTACTACCCGTGCCCCTTGCTTGTACCATATCCCGTCGAATTTCTTAAGGTGATGCGCGTCAGCCCATGGAAGTATTTGTTGTTCGTCTTGAGGGTGGTCTTTAGGCGTTTGGGTAAGCATGGCTCTTGCGAATACCTTGTCCGGAAGTACTATTACTCCACTGTTGTCCTGGTCTCCTCGGTCGTAGTCCGGTCATCGAGATAGAGCATCGGCTCGTCCGTTATTGGTTCCTTTGATATGATGGATTTCAAAGTCATATTCCATTAGCTCCAATACCTCTCTGGCTACTCGTCGACTTATCTTTTGCGCAGATCTCCAGTGCGTGAGGTTGAGGTGATCCGAAAAGATCTTAATTTTGTGTGGTGATCCGGCAAGTACATCTGTAATTGCAGTAGGTGTTCAGAGCCATTCGGAGCCGTTCAAGGACACTCCGAACAGCTCTGAACGCTCCGAACACCTAATTGCGTTTACAGATGCGCGAACAAGTCCTATCCGGCGACATCTCTATCTCACGTGTTCCCTCAAAAGAAAACACTGCCGACATCCTTACGAAGCCCCTGGGAAAGATTGAGTTTAACCGACTGCGTCATTACCTAGGCGTCACTGCGGACTGCGTCGGTCCGCGTTCGCGATGAGGAGGAGTACTATCTTGTTCTTTTCGTATCCTTCCCTTCTTTTATACCACACTGGATTCTTGTTCATTAATTTTTTCTTGGACTCCCACTTCACTACCATATACCTGCGCGTTTGTGTCGAGGAGGAGTATTAGGGAATGGTCACGCCACACCACTACGAAGTCATGTGACTCCTCGTATATACGCGACTCGCTCCTATAGTTGTCCTTTAGTCGTTTGTATCATACCGCCACTAAGGGACTTCTAGATCTAATAACAACGTCCACTACGCTTCATTGGTGGGTTCTAGCCATGCTTGTGTATCCCAATGTCCAAGCCCGGGCCCATGCCGAACTCGACGAAGTTGTAGGCCGCGGCCGCCCACCAACATTCGCAGACCTCCCCTTTTTCCCCTATATCCGCGCGATGGTCAAAGAGACAGTGCGCTGGGCGCCAACTGTTCCCCTCGGTGTGCCGCACGCATCGACCATGGACGACCGGTATGAGGGCATGTTCATCCCCAAGGGCACGATCTGCCTCCAGAACATGCGCGTGCTCAACTTCGATCCGGAAGTGTTCGGCAGCAACGCGGCAGAGTTCGACCCGAGTAGGTACCTGGATGAGAAGGGTCGGGTTAAGGTGCTGATGAGGGGCCGAGAGGAGGGACACGTGTCGTTTGGATTTGGACGGCGTGTGTGTCCTGGGAGGCACGTCGCGGAAGCGACGCTCGCGATCGACTTTGCGACACTGCTTTGGGCGATGCGATTCGAGCGTCCTGAAGGATCGCAGGGCGAGTTGGACGTGCGTACTCTTGTGCAATCTGGCTTGACCGCGTACGTGCTCTTTTATGACTCGGAGTCCGTACTAATTAGATAGCACAGTCACCCTGTTACGTTCGAATGCAAAGTGGCACCTCGGTTCGCGGAGGCTGAGGCATTGCTGAACGAAGGGCTGAGTATGTACGAATAGAAGGGCCGCCTGGTCGCTGAGTGCGGTGTTGTAACACCTTGGGTGCCGTGATGCTGAGCATCGTGGTTTTGTTCTCTGGAAGAGGGTGGCGAGGTCATTTCTTGACTATCAGCGACTACTTTTTACACAAATAAATCCAATGTCTGGGAGCTACTAGCAATCGCCGCGAACCCATTAGTTCGTGAGAATATCACCAGCGTAGTCTTTCCGCGCTACCCCTCACCAAGGTGGACCACAGAAGATAACGTTCTCAGTGAGTTCGCCATCTTCAGAGAAGAGGAGGGCGTTGGGAATGTCAAAGTGGGTCTGGCCCACAGACTTGATACTTGTCGCGAACACGCGCCAATTGCAGGTGAGTAATTACGAGAGCACGGCTATATCCCCGCTGCCGTATATCTCACCCCGTTCATCCGGACCTCTGACGGCGTCTTCGCACTGTCTTCGATTATCACCATGATCAACACGGGCCCTCCTCGGCCTGCTGGCGGAGAATACGGTGACGTTCGTGCAATAATTGACGAAGACAAGCTCAATGCGTATCTCGCCAAGAACGTGCCCGCCGTGTCGGTTCCTGTCACGGTGAAGCAATTTAAAGTACGTCGGCTGACACCCACACTAGCTTTAATGGTCTCACATTCCGTTGTCAGTTTGGCCAGGTCTGAGCTGTACTACGTGTGCTGTCGATTGACATAATGACACTCTGCCTGGACAGTCGAACCCAACATATTTCCTCACGGATGCCAGGTGTGTGTCGTTCCGGTTTCTCCGATATCACTGTTCTGACGAATTCAGAGGTCTACGCTTCGTGCTCAGAAAGAAACCGGCAGGACAGCTGGTCTCTCAGACAGCTCACCAAGTCGAGAGGGAATACACCGTGCTCGCCGCCATCCACAAACACAACTCGCGCCCGACGACCCCCGCAGAATCGCGCGTCCCTGTCCCGAAAGTTTTCGTGCTGTGCGAAGACAGCGAGGTCATCGGGACGCCTTTCTACGTCATGGAGTTTCTCGAGGGCCGCATCTTCACGGACATGTCGATGCCCGGCGTGTCCCCAGCAGTTCGGCGCGAGTGGTACGTGATTTATTCACCGGTAGCCTAGCCACGTCAGACACATCACTCCAACCGCAGTTGGCTCTCCGCGGTGCGCGCGCTCGGTGCACTGTCGTCGCTCGACCCGAGGCAAGTCGGCCTAGAGAAGTTCGGCTCGCACAAGCCGTACTTCCCGCGCCAGATTAGGTCTCTCTCGAAGGTGGCGCAGGCCCAGGCGGCCGTGGAGGACATCGATACCGGCAAGCCGGTGGGTGAAATACCCGGATGGGGCGAGCTCATCGCGTGGTACGAGCAGAACTTACCCGACGAGCGCAAGACGGGCGTGCGGATCGTGCATGGTGACTATAAGCTCGACAACCTCATCTTCCACCCGACGGAGAACCGCGTGATCGGGATTCTCGACTGGGAGCTTTGCACGCTCGGTAGCCCGGTACGCCCACATGCCCTCCCTCTTGTCGCCAATGATCGAGCGTCCGTATAGCTGGCCGACTTGGCTAACTTGACGCAACTGTGGGTCGTCGACCCGGACGAGACCGGTAACCATTTCGTTGGCTACAAGAACCGTCCGAGCACAGAGCCGATATCGCTCGCGGAGCTCGAACGCGAGTATTGCCGCGTGACGCGACAGCCATACCCCATCACAGAGATAGTTTTTGCGCGTAGCTGGATGCTCATTCGGGTCTGTCTCTCTCACATGGTATTCTTCACCATTCATTCTTGACGCGTGGGCCGCTTGCAGTCCACGGTCATCATGCAAGGAATCGCGGCGCGACACGCACGCCGCCAGGCAAGTTCCGAGCAGGCGCATCTCTACGCTGGCATGTTTCCTGTATTCGGTAGGCTGGCCCGCGTGGTTTTAGAGGACGAAGGACACCTACCAAAAGCCCGAGCAAAGCTGTGATACCAGCGGAGATTTATTCGTTGTAGCTGGTCGCAATGCTAGGACCAGGAGATTCCATTATGATGTTCGGACTAGACCTCACAGTGCTCGCCCCCATATGGAACATATTTGGCACTTAGTGAATGTACAACTACACTGTAGGCCATATTTTTGAAGGAGTTGGACATGACTCGAGTAGAGGACACTCAGGGGCTCACGCACCCCTTTTCCCCTCCGATTTCGTCATCGCCTTCGTGTATAAAATGTGCTTCTATGTATCAGTTGTTCCCTTCCATCCTACTCCTCAAAGCAAAGTCCTCTATTGGCTTCACACGTTCTCGTTCGCCAACTGAACCGGCTACTTGTCACCTAGCCAGAAAGATTTAGCCGGATTGCCTTCGCCTGATCTCTAACAGGCATGGATTCGAAGTCTCAGGAACCACCATACTCATCCCCAGACTCATCATCTCCGTTCCCAAACCCGTCATCATCACCCCCATTGCCAGTCCCGCCACCACCCGTGCACAAAGCTTGGCACAGAGCTCATTTTGATGGGCATGTTCAAGAGCATTTTGGTGGGTCTCACTCAGTGCCAGCTGGCAGCCCCAGACGGCTGGGCCTGAAATTGTACATTCTCATTCTCATTATTCTCTGTGCTATCGGAGTTGCGACTATCATATGGGCTGCAACTCTCAAAGGTGACGACAGTGGGGCAACTTCAAGTTGAGGTTAGTTTGTACAAGTAGGACAGATGCATAAGCACGACACGCAAGTGGTATTTAGACCTCACAAATTTGATGTAAAGCAGGCAGAGTTCTCCTTTCATTTCATTTCTCCTCATCACATTCATATTGGAGAAGTGAAAACTGGCCCAGCTCTCCCCCCCCCTAACATGTCACATGACATCACGTAATCACCAATCCAAAAACTCGGAACCAAAAATAAACTTTGGCTCGAAAATTATGTAACTTATCACAAACATAAATATGACATAATTTTCCTCTGTCTTTTTTTTCTTCTTTTATTTGTGTGGTGTAAATATAGTACAAACAAAAGCAAATAAGGTAAGCAATGCCACGCGTTGCGTTGCATGCAGCGTCCACCCCTTTGGGCGTGCGGCCCCCTCCTCCCTCCTTTGCCCCCTTTCCCGATCCCGTACACGTGCGCGGGACACGAAGCGCAGGACCGCACGGGACAACCCCCGCCCCTTCCCCTGTTTACCCACAACGGGGAGCGCGCCCCCCCTTTGCCCCCTTCCCGTATGCGCGCAAAGGAGGCGCGGGACAGGTACGCCCCCCCTTTCGTCCCCGTCCCCGTTCACGTCGAACAGGAGACCCGAACACCGCCCCCGCCGCCCCCGTTGACTCGCGAACGGGGGGCTGCACAGGAAGTGACACGCCACCCCCGTTTGCATACAACGGGGACGCGACAGCCCCCCCCACCCTTCGTTCACGCGCGAACAGGACACGCGAACGCGGGACAAGCCCCCGCAGCAGCAGCCGCCGCTCCCATTTGCGCGCAAGGAGGGGTGGCGCACAGGAACGAGGTGCACGGGACAGGTATGTCCCCCGCCTCTGCCCTTCCGCCCCCTCGTTTACACACGAACAGGACGCGGGATGGCGTGGGACAAGGCACGCGCACCCCCCCCTTTCCCCTCTTGCCGGGGACCTTGCGCGCAATGCCAGAGGTGGCGCGGCGCCCCCCCCGCTTTGCGCGCAGAGGCCACGCACACGAGGGGTCCGTGCGCGGGGATGAGAACGGGACCGCCCCCCACACCCTCTGCGCCCCGCCCCCGTTTGCACGCACGGGCCGCGCGCGAACACGGGCGCGCGCTCCAGGTTGGAGTGCGCCCCCGGGTTCGCGCGCACGGGCAATGTGCGAACCGGAACGCACAGAGGCGGCGCCCTCTCCACGACACAGGGGCAAGCGAGCCGGGAGGGCACGCTGGAGCCAAACGCGAACGGGCGCACGCACGGCAGCGCCCCCCCCTCCCTCTCCCGCATGTTCGCGCACCAGGGCAAAACGCGAGCGGGCGACCACGCGGAAGCCCCCCCTCTCCCGCGGGTTCGCGCGCAAGGGCAAAACACGAGCGGGCGACCACGCGGAAGCCCCCCCTCTCCCGCGGGTTCGCGCGCAAGGGCGAAACGCAACCGCGTGGCGGAAGCGCCCCCTCCTCTGTGTATGCAGGGGTGCACAGGTCGGGTGGTGCGTGACCGGGCAGCGCGCAAATGCGAGGCGCGCTGTAACCTGGTGGCACCCCACCCTCGGCTTTGCGCACAGGGGCAGCACGTGTACGTGTGCTGCCCCTGTGCGCAAAGCGGAAGAGCCCCGCCTCCCCGGCTCATGAATGGGAGGGTGATAACGAGCGGGGGCACGCGGAATGGGGCGCGTGGCCCCCTTTTTTGCACCCTCTCTCGACTTAGACAAAAAAAGTACTTATGTTATGTAATCTTTATTAACTAATAAACATGTTTTTCTTTTCGTTAATCAAACAAATAAGAAAAACAAAGGTTTAATTGCTTTTGTTTGTACTATATTTACACCACACAAATAAAAGAAGAAAAAAGACAGAGGAAAATTATGTCATATTTATGTTTGTGATAAGTTACATAATTTTCAAGCCAAAGTTTATTTTTGGTTCCGAGTTTTTGGATTGGTGATTACGTGATGTCATGTGACATGTTAGGGGGGGGGAGAGCAAGGACAGTTGTGAAGATCACAAACCCGTCCAACGATTACATCATTATCGATGCATTATCACCTGCCGCACCCATAGAGGGTTCACGTGATGATCTTTCATATGTTACGTAACCGATATGGCTCAGTTATACAGCCCCGGGCCATCAGAACGGAACGAAGACATTAGCCCTAGTTCCTGGGGCGCCACTTCAAGCTTCAAGCTTCAAGTGAGACGTGACTGTAGATGTTGCATCATGATGCTGTTCGTTGTCCATCAATGCAAAGGCACTGATTGAGTTGGGACCGCAGTCTGTGGGCTAGTACCAGCTCACCACCTCAAGTATCCAAGACTAGTACTAGTCGACAGCAGCCTTTACAAACGCACGTCCACTTTCATGGCGCGTTTGGTGCTACTAGTACAACGTTCAGACTGCTGCATTTGGGCCAACTTTCCAACAACGTCGCTAGAGGGTTTGCATGTCGTGTGATGGCCGGGGGACAACTCTCGATCGGACGGCATCTCATTTCTCCACGTCTATTTCTCGCTGATGATCGTGATTCTGAGGTGCTGCCGCCAGGTCTGGTTTGGTTCTAAACCCGTTCTCGATATAAGATTGGGCCCTCTGGGGGGTACTTTTTCGCCTCACATGTCTACCTCATCACTCATTCCGTCGGACATAAGTAGAACGTAAGTCACCATTTCGTCTGGGTGGAAATTCAGCTCACATAACTCTTTTGAAGCACTGCGCCGTTGGTAAGTCTGAAATATGAATATGCCGACTGTTGAGCTTCTGTGCTGAAATATATGCTTCCGCTCTTAGTTGCTGGGGGCGTTGTTTAACTGTTTCCTGTATGGTGTTCTAGTCGTGCAAGTCTGTGAGTTGTGTCACCAGTTCCGGCAACGTTCAGAATTTCACATTGCGCACGCAGACTCATACCACCAATACTTTCCTAGAGATAGGGGGCATAATAAGATTCTCGGTGGGTCCGGATAAGTGCCTGATTTCGACAATGAACCATATCCTTTTTAGTGCATGCTATATTTATTATCGAGACGGCCCAGACTCTACTCAGTGGCGCAGACAGCAGCTACTGGTTTGTCTCGGGATTTGGCAACTTCGGACGTCTTCGGCGGTCATTCCTGACACCTGTCGACGGGCCGATACTCAACTTATTCGTTTCAATCACCGTCCGATCCGTCTTCTGCCATCGTATATGGTGCATCAAAAAGTCGATGTCTTGGTGGTGTTGCATCATAGGCGCAGTAAGTCCCGCTTGCTATTGCAAAGGTTGGTTCCGGGCTGACCAGTGCATTTGCATTTGCACCGCGACCTACCCAGCTATCTCTCATTCAATGCATCGGGAACTTGGCGGACGGCATTTTGGTACGCGTTCGCTAGTGCTTACGGAATACCCGTCTTGAGCGAGGTATAGGGACTTAAACATAGGAATATTGATGGGCCACACATACACGTCTACTTCATTTATGTGAGCCCGCTCATCCTTTAACTGTTTCAGCTTCCCATGAGACATATCTTCTCAGATTGGAATGGTCAGCTCCGCTGCTGCAGATGTTGCAGTCACAGCTACACTGACTTATCTGGTGAGTGTAACCCGAGTCAACTGTGTCCCCTCATAACGTCAATCTGGATTGATAAGCTCGCCCGCCCCCTCAAGCGAGAGTCAGAAACTTCGATGGAGTGCGCTTGGAGGCGGATCTTGTACTTCACGGTCGAAACCAATTTTATATCTGGTGATTTCCGATTGGCACCGGCCCAACGAAGGAAAATCTAACTGAGACTCCAGCTATCGTATCGACCCTTTGCTTGGTGGTGTTCGCTGCGGCACCAGTGAGTCCTCCCCGCGATACACGTTTGGGCTGTTATTGACGAACCCCCAGAACGATGTTTACTGGTTTTTCCCGTGAGTAAAGTCGATTATTATCCATTCCTGTTTTCTCAAACGTTCCGTCACCATAGAGCGATAGTAACCGGAAAAGTGTATGTTCCTCACTTGTCGTCCGGACGTGATTCTTATCCCTAGCTTGACTAGCTACTCCAACACTCTTTTAGCATCGTTCAATAATCGTATATCCCTTAAAGACCATCGTAGAAACGCCAGCGCGCATATATCGACGACAGGCGCTGGCACACCAGAACAGATCCAGAGGAATTCCTCACGAGCACGTACGTTCGCCGAACGTTTTGTCGGTCAGAAGTCGCACGGACCCAAGTCGGCACCGCCGTTCATCGTGTCCTTCGACCAACAACAGAAACACCTCGAGGAGAAGTCCTCTCCATCTCGTCAGCAGGGGCAGCCAAGGGTGCTTTCGATGCAATGTATCCACTCGCCGCAGCACCCACCAGCACTGGCTCCTTCACCTCGGCAGCGGATCGAGGTGCCTCTATCGGCCACGTTGGGGGTGTCGTCACGAATGTCGGATCTTCCCATCCGCCCACTACCACCTACGCCTTTTTGATGGGCGAGGCCAGGAAGTGATTGTCTGTTCTTCGAAGGATGGAGGGTGCGAGAGCAATAAACACTGGGCCTAGTAAATTATCGCCAAACGAACCGCGATGCGTATTTATAATTGGTGTGATTTTGTAGGACTGACACCCACGCAGGGAGGGTGTATGTAACATTTGTAATGTTGTGACGACCCTTACTGTAACAAAGTTACTTGAACTGCCGCGGCACTGTCTACCCTGTGTCAGTGAGGTACGCCCAGACTCTAGCGTACAGCTTTCTTCTATCTCTCCAATTGGCTCATCGGAGTGTCAATCCCATGTGGACTCGGACCAGATGGGCAGAGGGTTGACGTAGTGGTCGTTGGGCGGTGAAAAGCCAGGAGATCAATCTTCTGATACTGTAAGAACCAGTGGCTGCAGCGGACTGCGGGCTCAGGTAAGCAAATTTGAGCAACTTCAATTGCTCAGGCTGACAGGCATGTAAGCGCCCAAGCGGCCCAACGTTTCAATGGGCAGCAGACTCTTACAAGGACTCTTGGGCGGACTCATAACAATTTCGTCAATAATTCCCGTGCTGGCTCTCTCGATGCAAGCCTAAAAAAAGAAAGCCCAGTGCGGCCGTTGAGTGACAATCATATGGAATGGAAGCCCCGACGTAGCACCACCCGGGCGGTGCGGTAGCAGCGCGGGTAGCAGTGAGTCAGCTTGCTGACGAAGTTCAGCGTCGATCTGACTAATGAATTACTGTACTAAGTTTCTTGAAACCCTACAAAAGAACAATGTACGGCAGTTTCACTCTGTGGTCATTCGCGGTTACATGGCCACTACGTCCTTTTCTCCCTCCTCGAGTTCTGTTCTAGGTGGTGGTTATGGCGAACCCGTCCGTCTTGCTGCTGCGACAACTCTCGTCAGCCTTTCTCTCTGGCTGTTGACCCGGCTCATCAAGAACGCCTCCCGGAAGCTGCCCCCGGGTCCCAAAGGTCTTCCGTTGATAGGGGATATTCGACACGCCACCGATCATGGCTGGTTGTCCTCACCGGAGCGCAAGAATGACTATGGTGAGTTGGATTTTAGAGGCTGTTAAGCCAAATATACTGACACTGTTGGAGGTGAGATGATGTATGTCAGTGTACTCGGGCAAGGGCTCCTCGTCCTCAATAGCCGGCGTGTTGCTGTTGACCTCCTGGAAAAGCGGTCAAATATGTACTCGGATCGGCCCCACAACATTGTGCTGTGCGACTACATGTCGGAGGGACTATCGCTCGCTTCCACGCCGAATAACGACCTGTATCAACTTCCAGTTTCTCCACCGAGTACATACTGACCCCTCATTAGACTGCGTCGTTTCCGGAGGGCAACTATGGATAGCTTTTCCAAGTCCGGCGTGTCTATATTCCAACCTGTTCAACACAGGGAAGCGATGATGTTGGCATTAGACCTCATGAAGAATCCTCCAGATAGGGAGACGCACCTCCGCCGACATTCGATGTCAATCATGTTATCCATCAATTATCACCTCCCACCGGCGCAATCAGAAAGTGATCCTCTCCTTGTGGGAATCACTGATCGGATTCGGCATATATCCCATACGTTAGAGCCAGGCGCGCATCTCGTCGAGTTCTTTCCTTGGCTGCGATACGCACCTAGCATGTATGCAAGCCGACCACTGCCGAGTTTCACACTCTGAAGAGTGCTTTTAGGTTCGCTAAGTGGAAACGGGAAGCACAGCTTTGGTTCGTCGAGACTACGTCGTTGTTCGAACGCCTAGTGAGCAATGTTGCGGACGATTTGGTTAGTACCTGATCCAGAGTCCTGTTGACGAAGAAAAATAATTGTAGAGGTCAGGCAAACGGAATCGATAAACCAAGCTTTGCAGCAGCACTGATCAAGAACCAGGAAAAATACAACTTGTCTGAGCGCGAGCGAGCGTGGATTGCGGGCACAATGCTGTACGTACAACATCTCATTGCCGACCAATCCAGATCTTGAGGGTCACGTGCATCATAGTTTTGCGGGTGGGGAGACGGCATCCTCTATCCTCGAATGGTGGTTGCTGGCGATGGTCGCGCACCCAGAAATCCAAACACGCGCTCATTCCGAACTGGACAAAGTCGTCGGCCGTGCCCGACCACCGACCTTCGCCGACTTGCCCTCGCTCCCGTACATCCGCGCGATAGTCAAAGAGACGCTGCGTTGGGCGCAGGTCGCCCCCTTTGGCATTCCGCATCGGTCCACGGCGGACGACTGGTACGAGGGCGTGTTCATACCGAAAGGCACGGTCTGCATGCCGAACATCCGCATGATCAATTCCGATACGGGCGTATTCGGCGCGGATGCCATCCGGTTCAACCCGGACAGATACTTGGACGCGGCGACGGAGGAGCGCGAGATGGGCAGCACCATATTCGGGTTCGGTCGGCGTGTGTGCCTGGGGAGGTTCATCGCTGAGGGGACGCTCGCCATCGACGCCGCGACGCTGCTCTGGGCGATGCGTTTTGAGCGCCCAAAGGGCGTGCAGGGCGAGCTGGATACGGAGACGTGCGTTCTGGAAGGATTCTCAGCGTGAGTTGCTTTCTGAACCCCGGACACGCGAGCTAGGATTGCTCATTGACTGTGCGCAGCCGTCCCGTTCGTTTCGAAGTGCGGGCAAGCCCTCGTTTTCCAGAGACCAAGACGCTCATTGTCGATGCGCTGGAGTTGTACAAATGAAGATTTGCCGAGTTGTCCTGCGTTGTTTATGTGAGTACAATATACCAGCCAATCGAACTCAACTTAATGCCGAGGGCTATAAGTGAGAGGCAGAAGTTGTTCGAGACAGAGAAACGGAGAGTCCGGACTTCCATCCGAAAATCGTGATAGTTAGTTAGTACATTGAGTGGTGTATTTTATTCGCACAAATCCAGCGCTTCCTTCAGCAAAGCCTCAGCCTCGATAAACCGAGGTACCGCCTTGAACTCAAAAGGCACAGGACGGCTGCGCCCCCTCGTTAGTCCGAACCCATACACAAAGCTGGGAAAAGCACTCACGTCATCACGCCGGAGTGGACAAGGGTGTGCGTGTCCAACTCGCCCCGTGCACCGTCAGGGCGCTCGAACCGCATCGCCCAAAGCAGCGTCGCCAGGTCGATCACAAGCGTATCTTCCGCGACATACCTCCCAGGGCACACACGCCATCCATACCCAAACGTCACGTGTCCGTCCTCCCTCCCAGCCTGCAAGTTGACCCGACCCTTCTCGCTGTCCAGATACCTAGTCGGGTCGAACTCCGCCGCATCATCGCCGAACACCTCGGGGTTGGAGTTGAGCAGGCGCATGTTCGGGACCACGATCGTGCCCTTGGGAATGAACACGCCCTCGTACCAGTCGTCTGCGATCGAGGAGTGCGGCATGCCGAGGACAGTTATCGGCGACCAGCGCAGGGTCTCTTTGAGCATCGCGCGGATATAGGGGAGAGAGGGGATATCAGCGAAGGTGGGCGGACGAGCGCGGCCTACGACCTCGTCGAGCTCGGCGTGGGCCCTGGCTTGGACAGCAGGATTAACGGTCATGGCGAGAAGCCACCAATGGAGCGTAGTAGACGTTGTCTCTTGACCCGCGGCGCTATAGTAGGTGAAGCTACGTTGCATCGGCAGCATAGGTTGGGAAACGTACAACATGTTACCCACGATCCATGCCTGCTCGCGTTCCGAAAGGCCGTATTTGCCCTGACCCTTGAGTACCGTAGCACCGAAGCTTGGCCGATCAATCCCGTCTCTCTGGTGTCGGTAACTGTGATATATCTCGGTGGACTACGATAGCGGGCACATACCAGTTCGTCGGCGACTTTTCCAAGAAGACGTCCGAACATGAGCGAATCCTGGATGAACCAGTACTGTGCGTCACGTTTCCACTTGGCGAACCTGCGGGGCACATTGAAAAGAAACTCACGATAAATAGGAAGAAGTACGGTGCTCACCTGCTCGGAATATATTTCATCCAAGGGAAGTACTCTACCAGACGCGTCCCAGCTTGTACTTCGAACAAGATACGCTCTACGTGGTCATTGATTCCCACGACAACCGGGTCGTCCTCTGATTCTGTAGGCGGAAGATCGTAAATGATGGACAGCATGATAGACGACGCGTGTCGTTTGAAATGTTTCTCTGGAGAAGGGGGGCTCTTGATAAGCTCAAGCGCCAACATGATTGCTTCACGACCCTGGATAGGACGGAATTGTTGTGAGTTTGTTTTGGAGAAGCCCTCCACGGCGACGCGACGATGTCGGTGCCATCTATGCGGGGACCGGATCAGTACGGATACGATCCAAAACGTCGATTACGTACAGTTCTCCGAATAACGAGAAGGATAGGGTCAAGTTCTGTGTCAAAAATTCGCCTGCGGAAATGTAGTGCGGTCTGTCGGAATATAGGTTGGATCGCTTTTCGAGCAGATCGACGGCAACGCGCTGGCTATTGACGACAAGGACGCCGGTCCCGAGCGCGTTTATATACATCATTTCGCCTGGAAGGAACATGAACACGTTTTCTGGAATTGGAGGTATGGAGTGTCACCATAGTCGGCCATGCGTTGTGGTGCGGTCAACCAATCCTGATCTGTTATGTGAACAACATCGCCGATGAGGGGCAGTCCTCTGGGACCCGGTGGAAGTTTGCGGAAGGCTCGCTGAGCGAGTCTGGTGATTAACCAGAGAAGAAAGCCAGTGAGGAAGGTTACAGCGAGGAGGTAGGTCGCGCGGTAGCTGCTACGGCCAAGTAACCAGGTAATATCAACAATTTCCATGGAGAGAAAATGTCCGGGACAAAGACAATGCACCTAGCACTCGTCTCGTGGTTATATACGAGTCATCTGTACTAGACGCCGCCGCGGTCTCGGAGAAAGTTGACACTTGGATGGTTCTTTACTGTAATAAAAGGGTCTCGTATATAAACTGGCGCCACTTCACCAGGGACCAGAGAATGATTAGGGGGGAGCCGCTAGGATGAAGTGCTTCCTCCGAAAACATTCCCACAGATGTGGCATAGAAGGTACCATCATAGAGGCAGTGGCTGGGGGATCAGGTCGACCAGAAGTACTATTGCCATTCACGATGCCGAGTGATCGCACTGATTCGCATGAGTCCAGACACCCGGACCATCGGCACGGAACTTTTAAAAACGATCTGCGATACCACATATATTACGGGGATCTAGCGTAGTGGTGAACTTATATTTCGGGGATGCGTGAGCGTTGGACAAAAATCGTCCACTAAATTCTCGCATTCATCGTGGCTCAGGCTGGAGCCTGGAGGCCTGGAGGCTTGTACAACCCTTCTCAAACCAATGCCGGGTCTATCTCCCTGCACATATGTTGGGATACAGCCCCAAAAGGACACTCCGACTCGGGGGCGCTGGATAGTATCGAGAGACTGGCAGGCTGTGGAGATGGGAGTAACTTGTACTCAGGACCTGGTAAAACTCAGCTGGTATTATATAATTATTGCAGATCATCAGGTAAGGGGTTACAGCGAAATCCAAAATGGGGGGCCCCTTGAGTAAAAATGGACGACAGCTGACCTCCAAATTTGACATGCGGGGTTCATAGTTAAGTAGAGTTTGAAATTCTCGGGAAATTTGGTATCTCGCAAGTATATAGTTATAAAATAGTTATCCAGATTAGTAATTTTTACTTTCCATTACAACAAATTTTATTTTATTTTGTTTCTAATTACTACAAATAAATTTTCGTGAGAAAAAACTTCGGCATGGTTAACAGAATGCCCTTTCAGACTCAGCCTGTACGCCTAATGTGGTCGCAAGGGGCCCCCCATTTTGGATTTCGCTGTAAAAGTCTTGGATATCCCTTAGTCCGCCAGTCTTGCCGCCAGTCCTAGCGCCAGTCAATACTACTTATACTACTCCCAAAAAGCAAGAGCAAAGTCTTATTTTCAATTATGTAATTATTTGCGTAACTCATCACGCATTTCCTGATTGAGTTACGTGCGATACCTTGACGGGCTTTTCCGAGTTCTTGGCTGGCAGGTTGCGAGCGTATACTGAGGTCTGACCGAAATATTACAGTCGTTCTAGAGATGCCAGAGGGCCTAGTATTAACGTTCAATCATCGGTTATAGATGGCCTCTCTAAGTCCGCGTGGGGCAGGCCTCAGGCTGGGCATGTGACCCGGATAACTTAGAGCAGAGCGATCAAAAAAATTAAAAAAATAGACGCAGAGCCATTGTGTTTCTCGGGTTACTGTCGCCGCCTTTCGCCCCCATGGTTATTCAACCTCCTGATGTCACCGGTTTTACTTGGATACTTGGAGGTAGCAGCCATCCAACGACCCTCTTAGCTGCATTCCTCGTTGGTACTCTATGGCTCATTCCAAGACTCGCCCAGAGTTCCTTCCGTAAACTGCCACCGGGTCCGAGAGGGCTGCCCCTCATTGGTGACATTCTGCATATCGCAGACCAGGAATGGCTGGCTTCACCAAAACGCAGGGATGACTATGGTGACACTCCATAATACCTTCAATGCCTCATAAAACGCGCTCATGTACTGTTCAGGTGAAATGATGTATATAAGCGCGCTTGGGAAAGGCATGTTAATCATCAACAGCCAACGCGTCGCCATCGATTTGCTTGAGAAGCGATCTACCATATATTCCGATCGGCCCCACTACATCTCTATGGGCGATTATCTGACGAAGAACCTCACGTTTACCCTCACCCCATATGGCGACCTGTATGTAATCTATAATTTATCCTATATGTCCACGCTGACCCTATATAGATTCCGCCGTCTTCGTCGTGTCGCTGTAGAAGGCTTCTCTAAGCCAGCCGCACAGCACTTCTACCCCATCCAGAATCGCGAAGCGATCATGTTGGCGCTTGCACTGATGAAGAGTCCTCCCAATTTAGAGAAAACACTTTCACCGCCACGCATCGTCTATCATGTTGTCCGTCAATTACCACCTTCCGCCAGTTGAATCAGAGGACGACCCACATGTCGTTGGAGTTGAAACCCACTGTACGACGCCTGTTTCACGAGATGAACCCCGGGACACGTCTAGTTGAAATACTCCCTTGGTTGAGATATATCCCAAGCAGGTGGGTACAGTACTTGCATTCGGTCGTCGATCTCCTCTCATGACCATACAGGTGTGCCAAGTGGAAGCGCGATGCACAGTACTGGTTCATCCAGGATTCACTCATGTATGAGCGTCTCCTCGGAAATGTTCTTGATGACCTGGTGCGCCCTGGCTATGTTGATCCACAGACGAAGATGAAATAGATCACGTATTCCAACTACTCTTCCAACTACAGGCGAACGGAATTGATCGAACCGAGTTTCGGTGCCTACAATAATCAAAACTCAGAGCAAACACGGCCTATCAGAACTCGAGCAAGCCTGGCTCGTCGGCGATATGCTGTACGTCCTCTAAATTATATCTCCGAGACAAGCGCCGAGAGTCTGAAGGGCATCATCTAATTGTAGCGCCGCGGGTGGGGAAACAACGTCTACTTCACTGCAGTGGTGGATTCTCGCCATGCTCGCCTATCCCAATGTCCAAGCCCGCGCTCATGCCGAGCTTGACGAAGTCGTCGGCCGTGGTCGTCCACCAAGCTTTGCAGATATACCATTTCTCCCCTATATCCGCTCGATGGTCAAAGAGACACTGCGCTGGTCACCAATAGCCCCCTTTGGCGTGCCACACGCTTCGACTGTGGACGACTGGTATGAGGGCATGTTCATCCCCAAGGGCACGATCACCCTGCAGAACGTGCGCGTGCTCAACTTCGACCCTGAGATATTTGGCAGCAACAGTGGCGGAGTTCGACCCGACTAGGTACCTGGATGAGAAGGGTCAGGTTAAGACGCTGATAGAGGGCCGAGAGGAGGGACACATGTCATTTGGGTTTGGACGGCGTGTGTGCCCTGGGAGGCACGTCGCGGAAGCGACGCTTGCGATTGACTTTGCGACACTGCTTTGGGGGATGCGATTCGAGCAGCCTGAAGGATCTCAGGGTGAATTGGATGTGCGTACTGTTGTCCAATCTGGCCTGACGGCGTACGTGCTTTTGCGTGCTTCGTCGGTGACGTCGTACTAATTAGACATCAGCCGACCTGTTCCGTTTGAATGCAAGGCGGTCCCTCGGTTTACGGAGGCTGAAGCGCTGCTGAACGAAGGGCTGAGTTTGCACGAATGAAGGGGTCTCCTGCGGCGTTGTAACATCTTGGATTATGTCGCGGCACAGTGAGTCGTGGTTTTGTTCTTTTTTGTTCTTCGGAAGAGGGACGGGGACTCCCATTTCTTGATTGTCGGCGACTTCTGCCTTTACTCTTTTTATGCATATCTGAATTCACCTTGGCTATTTTCGACGATTTTCCATACACATCGGGACTGCGTGCCAGTGCGAGACGTGATATGTGATAAACTACCGGGGCAACAAGTGCTCTTTAAACATTTCCTTTCAGCGCGACCACGATAATGCGAGCTTTCTACTGTAGAGCTCATTGCGGAACATAATTTCTGAATCAAAAACATAAAACAAAACATATATGGGAAACTGCTTGTGAGGCTAATACTAAGACAAATGGAGGTGCAATGCGCACAACCCTTATACCCGAGATACTATCATCGGGAGCTTAGGATGGAACGTCCCAACTGATCCCTTCACCGACGGAGAAGAAATGAAGCCATATCTCCAAACTATTTCGGCTCCAGTTGGCGCAAATCGGAAAACAGGAATAACCTGCGATAGCACGACCTCTAGATGCAAAAGTGTAGTCAGGTCAGCAAGATACGATACAGGTCTACGCGGCTTCTCTTACTCATTTCGAGCTGTGAAAATTTGAATCCGCTAGATGTAGCAGAATCAGCCCAGCTTGTCTAAAGAAGGGCTTGTCATACGCACATGCAGGCCCGTGCGCCACCAATAAACGTCATACTAAAAGAGCTGTCAGAAGCAGTGAACCTAGAAGGACGTATTTCGCACGTGTTTGCATATACTCCTTGGATATTTGCACCTGCAACGCTTTGGGGAAGTGGTGCCAACCAACGTTCCGGTTTCCATTCAGCTGCATCGGCCCCCCAAATCGATGTGTCGCGGTTCAAATTATAGATTTGAGCGAATACGTTCGTATTTTTCGGTACGAAGATTTCATGGACTTCGCGTCCGTCGACATCCCGAATGGGGGTAGAAAGTGGGAGAATAACATCGCTTCGAGTACTGCCAACTACTAGTGAGTATGAGGGGCCATAAGACGAGAATTCTGCGTCACGTACGTTCTCATTACTCCAGGAACAGGCGCGTAGCTGTGAGACCTTTGAGAATACGCCCCAAGAACCAAGACGAACACCTTACAGGCGTAGAGTTTCGCGACACACCGCCTCCAAGAAAGGTAAAGAAACAAGTTGGTCGTGCGTGAGCTCCTCGTTGTCTTCATGGGCCTCTTTCAGCTCTTTTCTGAGCTTATCCTGGGCGTCAGGATGGAGGGAAAGTAGATGTAGAATCCGGGATAGAGCGGACGATGTCGTATCTGTTCCCGCTATAATAAAGACCCTAAAAAAAATGACCTAGTCATCAACGCCGCCTAGTTTGAATCGATGCACGCTGGGACGTACGCCATTTGCGCAACCAGTTCCTCTTCGCTCAACTGAACATCCTCGGGTCCCGCCAAACTAGCTCGTACTATAAATGGTCAGTCATCAAGTTTCTGATCTGAAAGGTCTTGTACGCACTGAGAAGACTGATGATATCCTTTCCATCTCCAACCTGCTTGACAGTCGCGTCATCACCTGATTCCAGCAATCTCTTCTTCGCCTTGTGGATACCCCTCGACTTGGAATTCACGGTCTCCACGATGTCCATGAAACGGTGTAATTTCGGCCACGGCAACGTTCTTCCCAGGAACTTGAGAACTTTGGGGTGGAATATATTGTCGACATAAGGAAGCAAGCTTTGAGACACTGCAAGAGAGGACTGAGCTGGGCTAGAAAGAGTGTCAAAACAACAAAGCCACTTCAAGCGTTCCTTGTACTGACATCCATTCCTTCAGTGCTCTGCAATACTCGTCGTCCATGCCTTCAAAAATCCCGAATGAATACCCGAGACCGGCTTGCCCAATGAGTTCGAGAGCAAGCTTTCCCATCCAATCGGCAACATTGATCTCTTCTGGGCCATTTGATACAATCGACCAGAGGTTTTCACGAAGCTGAGAGGAATTGAGACCGCTGGTTCGGGAATACAAACCTGAGAGAGTACCTGTTTTGTGACCCTATGAAAAACCGGGGTGATATATCGCATGTTCTTGGTGTTGAATGCGGGGTTTAGCAGTTTTCGTTGCATCCGGTGGTGAGCGCCTCGATTGGTGGCAATATAGGTGTATGTCCACGGAAATGTTAGAAAATGACTTCCCTACCTGTTGTAGCAAAGAGCGATGGCCCAGTCGTCCGCATGTTCGAGCTTTTTCGGTTTCAAGACGAGGGTCAATCCATACTTCGAACGAAAACGTACAGGAGGAAAGGCTCCGTCACTTCAAAAATGGGTTGATCCTTCACAAAAATGTTATTGCATGCCTTAGGATCAGATACCACGAGCTGGATATCCTGCGCCCCAGTTATAACATCGAGTGAGGGACCCCATAGTGGTCAAAAGTCATCTGACGTACCCCCAAAAAGCCATAGACGCGTGCTACTGTTCCGTACGTCCTGTATAACCCTTCGTGGAACGGGTAGGCATAGGGATTGAACATATGGTGCAAATGACCTTCTCGTTGTTCAGCGCGCAGCCCGTTTTCTCTAACCCAGAGGGCCAGAGCTCACCCCACAAAAGAGACGGGTTAGATGGCCCGGGAATTTTCAGGAGGTTCCGCTGCCTGAACCTGTGCCTGAGGAGGGAAAGCGAGGCCGCCCCAGCAAGTGCTACGAGGGCATAGGCGACAACTTCGAAGAGAGAAAACATGTTCAGGGATTTGGGGATGAGCAAACGAAACCCCCACGAAGCCTATATAGTTTTTACTTCAGACGGTTCTTTTTTGGTTTTTTTGAACCGATTTATTCCGCGACAGTACTGTACATAGTACAAGAACGGTCTTCGGCTCCCTACGGAGTGAAACACAGGTAACATAAGCTGAGACTTCACCTGCGATCGAGAGCGTAAATATTTCGAGATAGAGTCCGGAAACAGAAGGTCACCTTCCAAGGAAGGGGGCGCACGGTGGCGCAGATGTAAATGCGATCATCGGTCCGAGATAAACTAACCAGAAGAAAACACACAAGGCACTTACACGCGGACGGGCTGCGCGAGGCAGGGTCTTCCAGAGTGCGGTCCAGAGCTGCTTCATCAGTGGTCAATGGGTTGGGCCCCAGCCTCCGGTCTTGAAGCTGCGCCAGTCTGTTGAAGATGGAGGCAAAACGCGTAAGGCATGTCCCCTTCCCCAGTGAATAGGTTGATGGGCGGTTTGGCCGAGATGCAGCAAAAGAGGGCGAAATGCTGCCGGTCGAAACGCGGGCAGTCGTAAGTGAGGTGATAGAAAGGTCGATCACAGAAGCCGCATGAACATTGGGCTTGGCATTGGGCTGCTTCCGGGGGAAGGTCCGGCCTGTGGCGTTTGGTGTAATAGAATGTGAATGAGTGAAGGAGTTGAAAGGCGGTGCAATGGGTTCGTCGTGTGACGGGGATGTATATTCCTCATTAGGCTTTTGGGGTGTATGGCAGCCAACCATAATGGGTGGTTGCGCCCGTCAGGTTACTTCAGACGGTTCGTGACCCTTGTTCGCTGGCATGAATGACCCTATTCCTCTGTGAGAGGTGGGCGTTCCAACTCTTCGGGCTTGTTCCGAGTCGGTGCCTCAGACTGTCTGTTCGGGGGAAGGAATGCAGCGTCACGCGTCACGCGTCACACGTCATGCAAAAACGCTCACGACGTAACTCTTGCTCGCGCTTCTCCAGCCCTGGCTCCAGCGCGAGCGGGTGAAAGTCAGACGTGATGACTTGCGCGATGATCTCCGCATGACCGCAGCAGTAGGATGATTTCGGGGATATATATGGCCTAGATAGATAGCTTCGTGCCTCGGTCCGACCGTTGCCATGCCGAGAGCCTTGATGGGGGAAGCCTTGCGGCGAGGTTGGAGGAAGAACGACGGGTCGACGACTGCCATCATTTCGATTCGTGGACGAGGTCGCCATTAAGCACAGTGGTTGCCGGTGCTGGGAATGAACTAAAAACGAGACAGCGTGTACAGTCACTGGTGACTTGTCGTGTGAATCTGTTCAGTTTCTGCCATCCACCATTACTAGTACCATCATCGTCGCAAGTAAATGTCAGTTGCATCGCAGCGCCGATGGTAAACCAATTGGACACTGCGCTCTCGTCCACCGGCATGGGGCAACGCTAACGTATACCGAAATGCTCAGACCGGCTCGTCTTCTTTCGGATATTCGTGTTCTTCACCGCCTGACCGAAGCCTGAGAAACTAATAGCCACCGTTGGAATGTTATCTATTAGGATCTTGCCCGGCCCTCAAGGAAAACTCGTTCCAAGAGCGTATTGAATCTCTCTACATCTTGCATATTCACAACATGCCCCGTGTCCATCCACACTACGAACTCTGCCTCGGGCATATGCTCGCTTAAATACGCCGAATTTGATGGTCGGATATAATGATCCCGATCTCCGGTCAGGATCAATACCTTGGGAATGGCCTTGGATATTTGTGCGAGACGCTCGGCTTCCACATGGTGCGTCAACCCTGCCCACATCTGCGAAACAGCCCCGAGGGGTTTGGGGTCGCGTGTTATGGCTGCGCGTTCATTATATAGCTTGCGAGACATCAATACAATGGTCGACCTCACGTAACTGTGCACGTACCATGATTTGAACTTCACGGTTTGTCCTGCCCTCAGGATCATTCTTGGCTCTCGCATCCAACCACGGAGAGCTGAAACAGCTCTCTACAATGAAGGGAGTACGCCTCTTTGGGTCGTTGATGAATGGTACCCTGGTTTCATTTTCAGATATCCGCTTTGTACGCCACCGCGTTCGAGTTGTACTATACCTTAGGATATTCTTCAATCCGAACCACTACTCACGACTCCAGTTCAATCTCCCTCAAAATAGGTCTCAGTTCGACGCACCGGAGGAACGTTGAATATGGGGAGACCTCCGGCTGACGTCACCGCAAGACTTAGAGAAAGAAGTCTCTCGGGAATGCGATAGGCTAGCTCTGTGAACACCAACAATGTCGGAGCTCAGACAGATTTCGGGTACTAACGCAAGGTACCCCAACGCACCTTGCGCAATCATACCGCCGAGCGATAGTCCAACAACATGGACACTGCGGCTCTCGGTCCAACCGATGAAATCGAGCAGTATAATGACGTCTTCCGCCATGGCACTCGTCCTGAAGTATTGGTAAATCACGCAACGGGGAAGCAGGTCGTCAGCCTCGATCGAATGGGTCAAAGGATAAAGGACAGACGAGTACGGTCCCTTTGGAGTGTCGCTGTTCCCTGCGCCTCTATTATCGAAGACGAGAATGGAGTATTGCGGGAGCTGACTGAAGTGTTTCACTTGTGCAGCCCATGAGTTTAAGCTATCAATTAGTCTGTAGAGATGTCGTATTAATCGCGATAAGAAGGATCTGGACATGTTACTCACCCTGAGATGAAGACTACTTTGACAGCATCAGGAAAAACCTCCCGCGTTAGCGAGAGTTAGCGAGAGTCTAAATTATTGTTAGGCGAAGTAAGACAGATAACGCTATAATAAGTCGGATAATGCATCAATAAGTTGGATAATGCATCAATAATATGACATAAGCCACACTGGTCCTGGACCAGCTGGTAGTACAAGTGCGTTTATCTAGAAGAACTACTCCAAAACATCGCAGTCGCCCGCCAAATATTTGAGCGATGGATGGGAGCCTGATGACATGGCGTGGCAGGCCTACATCAAACTCGAGATCCGTTATAACGAACTTGACCGTGCCAGTGCTATTTACGAGCGTTGGGTTTAAGGCTGCGCACCGAACCGTAATGGCAGACGGCCGTATGCCTTACGGGTACAGTACGGTTACGGAAAACCCGTAACCGTAGCCATAGCTATTGGTCGGTGAGTCCACACGATACGGTGCGGTTTACAGTGCGGCCGTATACGGCTTTGGATCGGTCATACGGTTTGTGTAGAAAAGCAAGTTAGGGATTCGCGTCAGAAGGTCTAAGAATGTGTCTAACTATCATTATCCTTCACAAAAGCAACATATGTGAGTCGAAGGCGCTGTTTTACCAACATGAGAACTTGAATTGTTTCGGGAATGAGACTCGCCCGCCTCAGAGAAATCGTGTCGCGATGTACGGAGCCGAGTCCGTGTGAGTTCGTAGGCGGAGGGGATCCCGCAGGGGAGAGGATAGAAGAGCCAAGCCCGAAGCGTTCGCAACGGCGACAGCTGGTGCGGCGCGAACGGACGAAGGCGGGAACAAGCGTGGACAGGCGAGACGAGAACGAGACGAGTAGCGAGGCCGTCCGAGGCGGCGACGACGAGGGAAGGCGACAACGAGTGAACTGAGTAGGAGTGCCCGAGCAGCGGGCCTGACTCGAACCGGGTTCACGCTGACACGAAGAGGGGGAAACACAAGCTGGAGTCCTGCTAGACTGATATTCCGAGTCAAGGGAGCGAGGTTATATACATGTAGGACAGTAGCTACCCAGACAAGTAGCTAGGAATGGATGTAAGGTAAGAGGGATAGGGAGAGGTGGCGAACGATGGGATACTGAGACGATCGAGACAGTCAAAAGGTCAAAGGGAGATGGGCGCGGAAACGAGAAACCGAAACGCATTATCTAGGTGAAAGGTAGCGAGAATACGATATTAACAAACAAAGACGACCGAGACTTTATGACGCACGATAATAAAGTCCTTCTCCTAATCCAACGGCGGCGCATAGTCAAGCACGGGCTCCGACGGCGTCTTGCGGGTGGCTAAAGGGCAAGGAGAGCGAGTGAGCTGCGATCTTGGCATTTTGAAAGGAGGTACGCGAGGTGGGGGATGCGACGGAGACGGGGAGTTGAGACAAAGCGACACGAGGCACGGGGACGCGCGGCCTGTCTACGAGCGGCTTTTGCGAGCCTCTTGCAGGGCGAGTACGGGCGACGGAGGTAACGAGCGGGAGGAGAGAGAGAGTGTGTGTGTGTGTGTGTGGATGAGGCGGATGGAGAGAGGAAGATCGATAGCGAAGTGCGACGGCGAATCCGAAATGGCAGTAGGCCACGCGACACCGGACCCTGCAACATCCGGGTCAACCGTAGACGGCCGATTCGTACCGTAGCCAAATGGATGTTACGGTTGCCAAACCGTACCGTGACCGTACCGTAGGGAAGGACATAATCGCCCTCACAATACGGAACATGGTAGTATCCGTAGACCGTATTATACGGTCACGGCACGCAGCCCTAGCCCGACCCACCACTCCACGGCAGTAAGAAGACGGCGAGCACGAGGGCACCAAAGAAGGCGCCAGCATAGCTAGTCGGCTTCCGTTCTGCGCGTGGTGATAGTGTGATGATAAAACAAATGCCGGTACAGCGATACAGTGGTGTGGGGGAAAAAAGTACTAAGTCGTGTTCGTTGATTAGTCATGTCGTGGGAAGCTTTTCCCCGTTCCCTCGACGACCACATTTTCGGTTCGTTTTACTTCCTCCCTTCACGCAAACAGTTTGCCTCAGGCTGTCATCTCCCCCGCCACTCGAGGGCCGAGTCCACTGTCTCCCTTCTATTCTTCCCCCATAAAACGGACCCAAACCAGTTAGGACGCGACGTGCAAGCCCTGCAATGGGAGAAAACATAAGTTTTATTTCTCTCAGGTCCCTCACTGAACTTACGTCGACTACAGATCCTCCTGATTCCCTTATTGCCACACAGCTGCCGTGGGACCACGCCCCACAACCCGAGCCATCCATTCGCCCACAGAAGCCAATGTCACCCACCAACAGCAAGATGTCCCGTGTCGCTACCGCCCCAATCATCGCCACGTCATCAGCACCAATTGTAAGTCTGAACCTACCCGCTTTGCGTCCTCCACTAACTAGCTACTCATTTATAAGCTACTGTGCACCTGCTGCACATGTTCACAAGACACTGCCAACATCGCCGACCTCCACACCAAAAAAAAAGGAGTACCATTCCGTTTTTTAACTTATAGCGTGCTAATGTTGGATGTTGGCTTGCACAGGTGCCTGGTACATCACACGCCATCGTTGATGCCACCACCAAAGCTGCTGCCCCACGCAGATCCCAACCGTGCCACTGGTCACTGGTCACCATCGCCGAGTGGTCCAATGTAAACCCCGTACACCCATGACAATGACAGTGACGCAGCCACGGCAGGGTGCGCACTAACCCCAACTGGGAAGACGACAACTACGACAATGGTAAGAAAGACTATGACAACAGTTACAGTAATACTGACAGCGGTGAGCACGATGGCCGCGGAGATAACGACGATGGCAACGACGACGATGACAGGTGTTGGATTCATGTTAGACTAGTTAAACGACATTATTTGCTGTATGTAGCCTACTGCAATGATAGTATTTGTACAACAACGTCATACGAGCTTAGCCGAAAATTACTCCTAGCTTAGTTGTCCATTATGAGTCTATTATGATTCATTTGGATGGAAATTATCGCCAGATTATTAGAAAATTACTGATAATTACTGATAAATTAAAGGGGGGTAAGGCTAATTCTGATAATCTAGGCTAACAATAAATTTTCGCTAGCCTAACAAAATTATCTCTCGCTAACGCGGGAGGTTTTTCCTGATGAGGCCCCGTGCCATACTGTTCGAAGTACAGAGAGTGACTTTCCAGGGGCGGGCCCTGGCCTATCGATTTCGCCACAGGGCAGAGACCCTTGCGAGTGCAGGTGGCTGGGTCGTGAATACTTGGCCATTGCTGCTGAGGTGCGTCCTTTGCGGTAGTCATGACAGTTTGTGAGTGAGTGTCAATCAAAACTCCCTTTGATGTCCCGTTTGATGAAGTGTCTGGTGCGGACGTTCTTTATGAGGGCGGGTATGCAACATGGATCAGTGCGCGTCTTGAACGGCTTGTTCGCTTGACCGGTCGCTTTTGTTTAGTGATCAGGGGTTCACACGCGAGTCGGCAGCAATTGAGCGTCCTTTCCCTCGAAGACATGCAATGGACGGCGCCTACTTCATATATCACGCAGAAAGAAAGTATCACATCCAAGGCAGGGTGCGCGACTGGAAGTAGGGGTGATGCTAGAATATGTTCATTACACAATAGTGAGTACTGTACTGAGTGAATCCACGTGCTTGTGAGACATAAGATTTAGTGATGTGCATCACAGTGCATGGCCCAGCTCCAAGCCAGAAGCAGGCCAAGCCGAGCCCATTTAGGTCAGGCCAACTAGACTCGTAACCAGCCGTTCGAATGAGGATTTTTGAGGGTGTCGCGAGCGAGCGAGCGGTCACCGGTCTACAGGCCAACTTCCCAAGACATTATGTATGACGCACAAGAATAGAAACCTCCTCCGAATCTGACAACAACGTGACGTTCTGTGCAACCTCCAACGATGCGGCGCTAGTGGATACTTGTTCTTATACTCGTTTCTACGTGCTCTGGAACATTTGACTTGCTTTCAACACAATGACTACAGGGATCTTGTGCCTTACTATACGAGACTAAGTTAGCCTGATGCCTACATCGCGCGGGGCATATCAGTGATTCAGTGTGGCTGCTCAATGCGTGCCAGTGCCTGCAGAACATGGGCGCGCTCAACTTCGACCCAGAAGTGTTTGGCGACAACGTGGCAGAGTTTGACCCGACTAGGTACCTGGATGAGAAGGGTCAGGTTAAGACGCTGCGAGTCACTCACTAGGGAGGTGTTTGCGCCTAAGTTACTGGTGTTCCTGTGGTAGACCGAATGTAGACATTAGGAGGGTCCGCGGCGCGGCAACGATGATGTCAGTGAGTGAGAACGAACTTGCCAATGGCTCAAATGACCGGGTGTTAGTGAGGTGACTGTAGTTTTGGGTCTCACTACCCCCTTGTCACCCTCAATTGTTTTAATCGTCGACTTTCCACAGGGTCTTTCTACGTGACTAAATCAGCTTTGTGTCGCCAATTTCTACCTCACTCGGCGACAAGTCTCCTGACAGTGCGTACTGCACGCGCCCAACAGTAATGTTGGCTACTGCACGACTCCCACACGTTTTCCTGGATACTGGCGCACAAAGCCTGAGCATAGCGGAAACTATTAGTCGACTTCCTTCACTTGTAACCAATAATTAAACGTCAATACGAAGCCACTGGCCTGGCATCTCTATAACGACGTTAAAATGACATTGCAGTCAGACTGCAGCATACGCTCGCAATTATCTATACTGTTACAGATCAGCTCAGTGTCACGATATCCAAGATGTTACAACACCGCAAGAGACCCCTTCATTCGTACAAACTCAGCCCTTCATTTAGCAACGCTTCAGCCTCCGTAAACCGGGGGACCGCCTTGTATTCAAACGGGACAGGGCGACTGCTGTCTAATTAGTACGAAGTCATTGACGAAGCACGCAAAAACACGTACGCAGTGGGGCCAGCTCGGACAAGAGTACGCACGTCTAACTCACCCTGCGATCCTTCAGGACGCTCGAATCGCATCCCCCAAAGCAGTGTTGCAAAGTCGATCGCGAGCGTCCCTTCCGCGACGTGCCTCCCAGGGCACACACGCCGTCCAAACCCAAATGACATGTGTCCCTCCTCTCGGCCCTCTATCAGCGTCTTAACCTGGCCCTTCTCATCCAGGTACCTACTCGGGTCGAACTCCGCCACGTTGCTGCCAAATACCTCCGGGTCGAAGTTGAACATGTGCACGTTCTGCAGGGTGATCGTGCCCTTGGGGATGAACATCCCTTCATACCAGTCGTCCGCGGTCGAAGCGTGTGGCGTGCCCAAGGGGGCCATTGGTGACCAGCGCAGTGTCTCTTTGACCATCGCGCGGACATAGGGGAGAAATGGGATATCTGCAAAGGTTGGTGTACGACCGCGACCGACAACTTCGTCAAGCTCGGCATGGGCGCGGGCTTGAATATTGGGATAGACGAGCATGGCGAGAACCCACCACTGCAGTGCAGTAGACGTTGTTTCCCCACCCGCGGCGCTATAATTAGATGATGCCTTCAGACTCTCGGCACCTGTCTCAGTTTATTTTTGGGGACGTACAGCATATCGCCGACGAGCCAGGCTTGCTCGACTTCCGAAAGGCCGTGTTTACTCTGATTTTTGATTATCGTAGCACCGAAACTGGGTCGATCAATTCCGTTCGCCTGCAGTTGGAAGAGTGTTGGAATACGTGATCTATTTTATCTTCATCTGCGGACCAATATAGCCAGGGCGCACCAGGTCATCAGCAACCTTTCCGAGGAGACGTTGAAACATGAGTGAATCCTGAATGAACCAGTACTGTGCATCGCGCTTCCACTTGGCAAACCTGTAGAGCATGAGAGGACTCGGAGATCGACTACCAATGCAATGATGTACCCACCAGCTTGGGATATATCTCAACCAAGGGAGATTCTCAACTAGACGTGCCCCGGGGTGCATCTCGCGCAACAAGCGCCGCACATGCGTTTCAACTCCAATGACGCGTGGGTCATTCTCTGATTCAACTGGCGGAGAGTGGTAATTGACGGAAAACATAATAGACGATGCGTGCCGGTGAAAGTGTTTCTCCAGATTGGGAGGACTCTTCATCAGTGCAAGCGCCAACATGATCGCTTCGCGATTCTGGATGGGGTGGAAGTGCTGTACGGCTGGCTTAGAGAAGCCTACTACAGCGACACGACGAAAACGGCGCAATCTATATAGGGTCAGCGTTGATATATAAGATAAATTATAGGTTGCATACAGGTCGCCATAAGGCGTGAGGGAAAACGACAGGTTCTTCGTCAGATAATCGCCCATAGAGATGTAGTGGGGTCGATCAGAATATATGGTAGATCGCTTCTCAAGCAAATCGACGGCGACGCGTTGGCTGTTGATGACTAACATGCCTTGTCCAAGCGCACTTAAATACATCATTTCACCTGGGCGGTTCATGAGCGCGCTTTATGAGGCACTGAAGGTATGGAGTGTCACCAAAGTCATCCCTGCGTTCCGGTGAAGCCAGCCATTCCTGGTCTGTGATATGCAGAAGATCGCCAATAAGGGGTAGCCCTCTCGGACCCGGTGGCAGTTTACGGAAGGAACTCTGGGCGAGTCTCGCAATGAGCCAAAGGGTACCCACAAGGAGGAGGAACGCGGCCAGGAGGCGGGTTTTTTGGTCGCTGCTATCGCCAAGTATCCAACTAAAGCCAATAATTTCAGGAAGCCGAGTAACCATGGTGGCGAAAGTAAAGTGGGACGGGGAGACCGTGGAATAGACCTTTCGTTCTTATGAGCCCTTTCCATCGGGTGGACGTTGTGCGGACCCGGGTGATTCCTTCGCACGGTGTATCGTTCGGATCCCGGGCCTCGAGCGGTCATCGCTCCCGAACTTGCTCTCGGTCAACAGTAAATTCCCGTGAAGTCATACAGGCAATTCGTGTTCCACCGATGCGAACAGTGAGCGGTGTTATCCGGCTTGTGTGGGCAACGATAATAGAGGCAAACAAAGCGCCTGTCGTGACCCTGCAATTGACGTCATATTGGGTTACAGCAAGTTTCATTACATGCGTGCATTACCTGATTTCCGACTTCCAGTCAACGACTGTCCAACACTGTTCGGTTCCTTGTCGGCTGAAGATTAGACGGGAAACCAGATGTATATAACAACGTCACGGCCCTTACTACGGGTTAGCCCTCACCATGGCGCCCACCTTCATCGCAGCGGTAGATATTGTTAATTTGTTATGGCGTCCCTTTTTCTTTACTTCCTAATTGCCTTCCGCGATCACAAAAGAAGAGGACTCCCTTATCCACCTGGTCCAAAACCATGGCCAATAATTGGGAATTTACTCGACTCCAAAGCAATTGCCATGGATTGCGTACGCAGAAATGTCCAAGAAACACGGTTTGTGCGACGTCATCGCGAGATGGTCCTTCACTGAAACTAGCCCTCACGTTCGCTAGGCGACGTTCTGCACCTTCAAGTTTCTGGGCAATCTGTCGTGGTGCTCTGTTCCCTGTCTGCGGTTAAAGACCTACTCGAAAAGCGCAGGGATATCTACTCGGATCGTCCTGCCTGGCCGATGCCCGAGATGTACGCAGATTCACTGCCCGTCGGCCTTGCTGCCGTGTCTGTGACCCTTCACTGACCCGTCATCTGACACTGTAAAACGGACGTAGATTGGCTCTTGCCATTCACCAGATACGGACAGCGCTGGCGCGAGAGACGAAAGATCGCGGATCGCACCCTTCGTCCTGGTGCAATGTCTCTATATCACCACAGGATAGAAGAAAGTACACGTGCCCTTCTGAGTCGGCTCCTCGCAGCCCCCGCGGACTTCCGCAGCCATGTTGATTTGTTAGTGGTTCTCTTCATTAGCTCACACTGCTCGCTAGAAATGGTAGGGTCTCACAGATATCATGGACGACTTATCATTCTCTCGTGTATGGATACGACCTAAAGGAGAACGACGAAATAATCAAGGCTCCAGTGGAACTGGTCCACATGTTGAGTCATTTAATCCTACCTGGAGCAGTTCTAGTAAATCACTTCCCATTCTGTATGAACCCCCACCTCGTGATCACTGTCAGGAAGAACTGACAATCGTCTTCAGTGCGACATATCCCTTCATGGGTCCCTTGGCTTAGCTATGAGCCGCTGGCTCGGCTGGGAAGGGAACTCGGTCAGAGGACAATGAATGAACCCACCGATTTCGTGAAAAAGGCTATGGTTCGTAGTCATGACGTTTATGAGTCGCGCAGTACGTCTTAACCATGGCCATCTAGCGAGACGGAACAGCAGTACCATCGCTAGCCCGTGAACAACTCCTGGAGGTGGAGAGTCTGAATGGCCCCGAGCGATAAATGCAGGAGAACATCGTCAAACGAGTCCTGGGTTTGATGTATGAAGGTGAATCTTTCTATCTAATATGAAGGAACGAGATGCTGATCGTTAACATCAGCCGGTGTGGACACAGTGCGTGTTTGAGCCTTCGAGCCTCCTTCAACGATTGAGCACACTATCAGAGCGCATCCACGACGACTTCCCTCTTCGTTGCACTCACCCTCTATCCAGAGGTACAGAGGCGGGCGCAAGCTCAAATCAACTCTGTCGAATCAAGAGACAGGCTTCCAACTTTCGAAGACAGATCGCGTCTTCCATACATTGAGGCAATCTGCAAGGAGTTAATCAGGTGGCAAATTATTGGACCCCTGGGTACGAGTTCCTCTCCTGTGGGTGAATCAACGTATTCCATCGTCTTTTCAAGGTGTCCCTCATGCGCCAACCGAGGATGGTATCTACCGAGGATTCTTCATTCCAAAAGGTTGCCATGTCGCTAGATTGAAATATCTGTGGATCGCTGCTGACGACCTACTTGATAGGTTCAATGATGATCGTTAACTCGTGGTATGTACTATGAGCTCTTTTCCTGATATTTTTCCCAGAGGAAGTTTCTAGGGGGATCCTACACAACCCAGAATTGTATCCGGATCCGGAGACATTCGATCCCGAGCGATTCCTGAACGAAGACGGAACATTCCGAGACGACCCGACGATCTCCCTCGCATTTGGCAGTGGAAAACGGATCTGCCCTGGGCGTCACTTGGTAGACACGACACTTTTCATGGTTGTCGTCTCTGTGCTCTCTGTGTTCAATGTTACCAAGGCAAAAGACGAGAATGGTCGCGAAATTCCAGTCAGTTCGATGGTCGAGGCCAACGCTCAGGCTGTCACATGGTGCGTAACCCTTGCTGCAGTCATCTCTTGGCCCTTGTGGACACTTACAGCTACCCGGCGAAGTTCGAGTGTTCCATCACTCCAAGAGACAAGGTCGCAGAATATATGATTAGGGTGAATGTTCAAGCTTGACGTTGCATTCCTTGACTCTCGGTTCTTCATATCTGTACGAATGTCCCGCCTAAATTTTGAAATGTGTTGTGCTTCTGAGTGGCTTGACGAAAAGTCAGTTTAAATCCACTGTTGTTGAGGGCGACGCTTCACCGTGGGAGTCGGGGCAGAAATAGTTGTTCTCGATGTTCAGTCTGAGATTCTCCAGCGCGAGCGGGTGAAAGTCAGACACGATGATCTCCGCATGACCGCAGCGGTAGGATTTTGCGTGAGGTCGACAAGCCCCATCCCAGCACCGAGTACGAGCACGCGCACCGTTGCCGGGGCCGGTTCGGGTGCATCGCCCGAACCGCGCAGGATCCTCCGCGATCATCTCTGCCACTGGCAACAGCCTGCCAGCAGGTACGCGCTCCCCCACGTCTGCGCGCCGACGCTCCCAAAGTCGCCGTTCCGCAGCGCGGCGTCCGTGAGCCGCACGCGTACGCCGCCACCAAACGTGCGCGCCCGCGCAGATGGCCAGGAACGCGGCTGTAGAGTGGACGAGCGGCCGTTCCACGGGAATGCAGCGTCACGCGTCACGACGCAACCGCAACGCGAGAACCTTGCTCGCGCTGGGTGAAAGTCAGACGCGATGACTTGCGCGATGATCTCCGCATGACCGCAGGGGTAGGAGGATTTCGGGGTTATAGATGGCCTAGATAGATAGCTTCGTGCCACGGTCCGACCGATACCGTGCCGAGGGCCTTGATGGGGGGAAACCGCGAGGTTCAAGTTGGAGGAAGAACGACGACTACCATCATTTTGATTCGTGGACGAGGTCGCCAGTAAGCACATGCCGGTGCTGGGATTCCTGGGAATGACTCGGAATTAGACAGCGACCAGTTACATGTTACAGCGATGATTTGTCATGCGAATCTGTTCAGTTCTGCCATCCACCATTACTGCTAATACCATCATTATCGCAGGTAGATGTCACTTGCATCTCAGCGCCGATGGTAAATCAATCGGACGCTGCGCTCTAATCCACCGGCATGGGGCAACGCTAACGTATACCGAAATGCTCCGACCGGCTCGTCTTCATTCGGATCCCTCGCGTTCACCGCCTGAAGTTCCACGCCCAAAGCCTGAGAAACTAACAGCCACTGGCACTGTCATATCACAATATCTATTAGGATCTTGCCCGGCCCTCAAGGAAAACTCGTTCCAAGAGCGTATTGAATCGCTCTACATATTGCATATTCACAACATGCCCCGCGTCCGTCCACACTACGAACTCTGCCTCGGGCATATGCTCGCTTAAATATGCCGAATTTGATGGCCGGATAAAATGATCCTGATCTCCGGTCAGGATCAATACCTTGGGGATGGCCTTGGATATTTGTGCGAGACGCTCGGCTTCCACATGGTGCGTCAACCCCGCCCACATCTGCGAAACAGCCCCGAGGGGTTTGGGGACGAGTGTTATGGCTGCGCGTTCATCATATAGCTTGCAAGGCATCAGCACAATGGTCGACCTCACGTAACTGAGCTCGCACCACGATTTGAGCTTCACGGTTTGTCCTGCCCTCAGGATCATTCTCGGCTTTCGCATCCAACCACGAAGAGCTGAAACAGCTCTCCACAATGAAGGGAATACGCCTCTTTGGGTCCTTGATGAATGATACCCTGGTTCCATTTTCAGATGTCCGTTATGTACGACACCGCGTTCAAGTTGTACTATACCTTAGGATATTCTTCAATCCGAACCACTACTTACGACCCCAGTTCAATCTCCCTCAAATAGGTCTCAATCGGACGCACCGGAGGAACGTTGAATATAGGGAGACCTCCGGCTGACGTCACCACAAGACTTAGAGAAATAAATCTCTCGGGAATGCGATAGGCTAGCTCTGTGAACACCAACAATGTCGGAACTCAGACAGATTTCGGGTACTAACGCACCTTGCGCAATCATACCGCCGAGCGATAGTCCAACAACATGGACACTGCGGCTCTCGGTCCAACCGATGAAATCGAGCAGTATAATGGCGTCTTCCGCCATGGCACTCGTCCTTAAGTTTTCGGTAAATCACGCAACAGGGAAGCAGGTTCTCAGCCTCTATCGAATGGGGCAGACGATAAAAGGACAGACGAGTACGGCCCCTTTGGAGTGTCGCTGTTCCCTGCACCTCTATTATCGAAGACGAGAATGGAGTACTGCGGGAGCCGACTGAAGTGTTTCACTTGTGCAGCCCATGAGTTTAGGCTATCAATTAGTCTGTAGAGATATCGTATTAATTGTGATAAGAAGGATCTGGACATGACACTCGCGCTGAGATGAAGACTACTTTGACAGGCCCCGTGCCATACTGTTCGAAGTATAGAGAGTGACTTTCCAGAATCTGACCCCCCGATTTCGTTATAGGGCAGAGACCCTTGCGAGTACAGGTGGATGGGTCGTGAATACTTGGCCATTGCTGCTGAGGTGCGCCCTGGCCGGTAGTCATGACGGTGAGTGAGTGAGTGTCAAGCACAACGCGCTCGGGGCGCCCTTTAATGTCCCGTTTGATGAAGTGTTTTGCGAGTCTTGTTTATAAGGTCGGGCATGTCACATGGATCAGTGCACGTCTCGGACGGCTTGTTCGCTTGACCCAAGGCCTGACCGGTTCGCACGCGAGTCGGCAACGATTGAGCGTGTTTTCCCTCGAAGGCATGCACCGGGTGGAACCTACCTTATGTATCGCAGAAAGAAAGTATCACATGCGAGGCAGGGCCAGACGCAACTGGGCCAGTCTGAGGCCGAGTGAGTAAGAGACGAGCGGAGCCGAGTGTAGTCTTTGCGCGAGCGGATAGGGTGGCAAGTGCTATTTCGATACGAACAGTAAAAAAACAGATAGTGTCCCAACGTTCCCGCTACTGTCCCACTGCCATTGCTGTCGTCGCCACCGCGGCTATTGTCCTCGCATTGTCATTATCATCATCTTTGTCGTCGTGTGGCTCGTCGTTGAGGTTGTCGCCACTTCGTCGTGGTCGTGATCGTTGCTGTTGTCATTGCGTTATCGTCGTGGTCGTCGCCTCGCCGTTGACATGGTGTGGTCGTTGTCGCGTTGTCGTCATTCTGACCACCTCATAGTCGCCGTCACGTGATCGTCCGAGTCGTAATCGCGGCCGCCGCCATTGTCGCTTCGCCTTTGAAGTGGTCGCGGTTGCGGTCGTCGTCATTGTTGTCGTCGGGTCATTGTCGTCACCGTTGTCGTATGTAAAGTGAATGATCAAAGAAATTGCATGCGCCTGGCGATTACAACCGTCATCGCCTCTTCACGACAAGCTTCACGATGTTTGTTGTTGTACAAGCCCGGGCTCAATCTTGCGTCGGCGGGGTGCCCTGGTGGGGGAAGATGGCGTTTGGGGTTTTCCATGTGTCGACCGACCGTGGTCGCTCCTTTATACAACTTTGAACGTCGCGTTTCTAATTTGTACGAAGTCCAAGAGTGAGACAATGCCAGTGCGAGAAGCGAAAGCATGCGATATGTCGTCGATAAAACATTAGAGAGCCGATAAACAGGAAAGTAAAAAGACATTTAGACGCGCAATCTTGAGCAATTGATGTCGGCAAGCAGTTTTGATCGGCGACCTGAGATGAGGGAAGCCGACAGAGGAAGGAAAGTTGACGACTCAATGACGAGGATTTGCCACAAAAGGAGATCTATGATAGTCGGTTGTGCTTGAGCCCCGGCGATGAATGTCATACCACAGTAAGTAGAGAGCACAAGAAGCGAAACGTCGAGGAGATAATGATATCGGGGGTTTTCTTCCCTTCAAAAAGGCCCGACCCGCCGTCGATCAATTTATTTCTTCAATTATCCACCCTGGTGTTTATCCTTTCTCCGATGTGTTGCAAAATCGGTATATGTTATGAAAATAGCAATAATAGCTATTACCTTTATGCAACCAGCGTGCACCTGCCGACACACCGCCGACGGTACCCGCGCAAAGTCAAAGTAGATGAGTATCGGTCTATTGTTATTATTTAAGCTACGGCGCATGACAATTATTCCAGGCACACAGCTGCCATGGCATAACACCCGCCAAAATCGCTGCTCTACATGGTCCCCTAATTACGCCACTGCCACCCCCACGCCCTGCAAGCCTATAACAACTCAGTCGCTGCAGGACTGCGCATTAATGCAAGCCGCAAGCGATGAAGACAACGGGGGACGATGGTGAGGCTACAATGGTAAGGCGACGACGACAGGTGGCGACAGTCGCGGAGACCATAGCAATGGTTCTTGAACCCCTACTCCTTGCACCCTCCACAAACCAGCATACGCCTACCCATCACAAGACACCGCTGATGGCGCCAATGGCCGCAGCTACGATGGTGAGTGATGATGACGACTTCAAGGTGACACTGACGACGACAGCAGGTCGACAGTAATAACGGCGGAAAGGCAACGCGGACGACGACAGCAAGGCGACACCGACCGGTGACAAGGATACCAGTGATGACAGCAAGGCAGCATCGATGACGTTGCAACGATGAAGGGGTGGAGTTAGGTGGCAGGGGCTGTGGCAGCGACAATGCGACGACAGGACAGTGATGGCGACGAGGACGAGGACGATAAGATGCAGCGACGGTGACGGGACGGTGCGGTGCGATGACGGTAATGGGATGGTGCAGTGGCAGCAACGTAATGACAGCGGCGGTGATGGGATGCACTATGCTGCGCAGACAGTGAGGCCTAGTGAGGCGGCGGGCAGGGCACTCGTGTTATGTTATGTATCTAGCTACAGTACCTTCGCAATAAGATTTTCAGAGGAATTTTTGCACGGATGTTCGGGGTTCGGCCACGCCTGAGCCCCGAACCGGACGTTCGATGGATGTTCGATGAGGGACCGGTACCGGACCGCGGCAACCCCTAGCCCGGCCCGTCACTGCCATGACCAGTAGAAACACCTTGCACCAAGCCTTGCACCCCGAACCTGAGGTAGGCTGGGGCGCTTGGGCAGTTTCCAGAGAGGCGAAACTGTTTGTCAATTGTGGAGACAAGCGAGTAGAGGTAGAAGGTGACTGCAATGGGTTGACACGTTGCAAGCACCCAATTTCCGCAGAGGAGAACATAATGCCATATATGGTTAGGCGCCCATTTACGCTTCCTCAGTCTTATGATTGTACCCCATTTCCGAAATTACATCTCCACGCACCCCTTGAACCGCCTGTCGTTATGAAATACCCGTATGCCTTTCACGGGGATTTATCCGGGAGCGAATTCGGGAGCGATACCCACCCGAGGAACGATAAAAACTGAGAAATAGTGCGGAATCACTCAGGTCCGCACAACGCCTACAGAACGAAATTATAAGAACGGACTGGCTATATTCCAACAGTCTCCCCTGCTTGACTTCCGCCGCTATGGTTACTCAGCTTCCTGAAATCATTGGCTTTACTTGGAGACTCCGCGATAGCAGCGACCGAACAACCCGCCTCCTAGCTGCATTTCTCCTCATTGCCGGTATTGGGTTCATCGCAAGACTCGCTCGGAGTTACATCCGTAACCTTCCACCGGGTCCAAGAGGGCTGCCCCTCGTTGGCGATGTTATACACATCGCAGATCAGGAATGGCTGGCTTCACCGAAACGCAAGGATGAATATGGTGACACTCCATGCCTTCAGTGCCTCAAAGCTCGCTCATGAATCGGACAGGGGAAATGATGTATATAAGTGCGCTTGGGGCAGGCATATTAATCATCAATAGCCAACGCGTCGCCGTCGATTTACTTGAGAAGCGATCTGCCACATATTCCAGCCGGCCCCACTACATCTCTGTGGGTGATTTTTTGACACAGAACTTGGCGTTTGGCATCTTGCCATATGGCGACCGGTACGCAATCCACATTTTGTCTCGTATCCACGCTGACCCTATGTAGATTGCGTCAGTTCCGTCGTGTCACTACAGCGGCCTTCTCCAAATCAACCGTACATCACTTCCACCCCATCCAGAATCGCGAAGCGCTCATGTTGGCACTTGCACTAATGAAGAATCCTTCGGTTCCGAAGAAGCATTTTCATCGACACGCATGGTCTATTATGTTATCCGTCAATTACGACCTTCCGCCAGTTGAATCAGAGGATGATCCATGTCTCGTTGAAATCGAGGACCACCTGGGGCGGTTTATGAGCGAGATACAGCCCGGGGCACGTCTAGTCGAGTTTTTCCCTTGGTTGCAATATGTCCCAGATAGGTGGGTACATCACTGCACTGGTCGTCGGTCTCCTCATCTTGCCATACAGGTTCGCCAAGTGGAAACGCGACACACAGAACTGGTTTGTCCAGGATTCAAACATGTTTCAACGTTTCCTCGGAAAAGTCAGTGATGACCTGGTACGCCACGACTGTATTGGTCCACAGGTGAAATAGGACATTTATTCCGATTGCAGGCGAACGGAATTGATCGACCGAGTTTCGGTGCTACAGTTCTTAAAACTCAGGGAAAACACGGCCTTTCGGAAGTCGAGAAGGCCTGGCTCGTCGGTAACGTACTGTACGTCCCCTAACATAGACTTTGAGGCAGGCTCCGAGGATCTAACGGCATCTAATTGTAGCATCGCGGGTGGGGACACAACGTCTTCCGGACTGTTGTGGTGGCTTCTCGCCATGCTCGTGTATCCTAATGTCCAAGCCCGCGCTCACGCGGAGCTCGACGAAGTTGTAGGCCGCGCTCGTCCACCGACATTCGCAGACATCCCCTTTCTTCCCTATATCCGTGCGATGGCCAAAGAGACACTGCGCTGGTCACCAATAGCCCCCTTCGGCGTGCCACACGCGTCGACCGCAGACGACTGGTATGAAGGCATGCTCATCCCCAAGGGCACGGTCTGCCTCCAGAACATGGGCGTGCTCAACTTCGAGCCGGAAGTGTTTGGCGACAACGCGGTAGAGTTCGACCCGACTAGGTACCTGGACGAGAAGGGCCAGGTTAAGACGCAGATGGGGGGCCGAGAGGAGGGACACGTGACGTTTGGATTCGGGCGGCGTGTGTGTCCTGGGAGGCACGTCGCGGAAGGGACACTTACGATCGACATTGCGACACTCCTTTGGGCGATGCGATTCGAGCGTCCTGAGGGATCGCAGGGTGGGTTGGACGTGCATACTCGTGTCGATTCTGGCCTGACGGCGTACGTGTTTTTTGCGTGCTTTGTCTATGACTCGGAATCCATGCTAATTTGACCGCACAGTCACCCTGTTCCGTTCGAATGCAAAGTGGTACCTCGGTTCACAGAGGCTGAGGCCTTGCTGAACGAAGGGCTGAGTCTGTACAAATAAAGGGGCCTCCTGTGTGTTGTAACACCTTGGGTGCTGTGGCCCTGAGCTTGGCCCTGAGCGTCGTGGTTTTATTCTTCGGAAGAGGGTCCACGGCGAGGACTTGCCACTGAGTCTGGCGCTAATCAAGCGTGTTTATGTCAGTGGAACAGTATGAGTAGCGAGAAGCTGTTTCGGACAGGACTCCTCATATGATATGACACCCCAGGTTGTTTCCAGTGGAATGCAGGAAGAATTGGTGATCGTGCGTTACACCCTTTTTGGTTGTTGTGACGATCACAAACTCGTCGTAAAAATAATTTCAAATTCCAACTTCTGACCATTCATAGTCGATATTTTTAGGGCTTATATAGCCTCTCTTGAACACGATTGCGCCGTCATACCATTCTGAAAACCTCTATTCTTTTCAGTCGTTCGATTTGATCGCTCTGAGCAACAGAAATGGACGTGAATCTATCGACATCCAATGCGTTCTGCCAACGTTCATCTCATCCCTGCATACCTCCCTCTGGCTCCTCTATTTGAAAGTCTCTCTGAGCATTGGAAGCAGGCAAATACTTATGACGTATAGTGCGTGCTTCATGCGACAATCCTTACTTGACTTCCCCCATACAATAGTTTGAGTTCCACGATCCGATCGCAATTTGTCCCAGGTGCTGGTGCTGGTTCATGAAGATGATTAGATGTTGGGGGTGATCCATTTTACTAGGTTTGGTTACATGTGTGTGACATCAAGACATTTTGCATCTTTTGTATCGACCTTTTCTTTTTTCTTAGCCAACGACCGTGCTATGATACCATGTCTCGCGGCGCTTAGGGTAAGGGTGTGAGAAAGCACTTCAATTCACGAGAAGAAGCTCGGACATACGGGCCACGTCCTGGACCGTCTCCATTACTTCTCCATTTACCCGGCCTCCGGGGTTGACACCTCCGTCTCGTCCTCAACTCCTTTCTTTTACGCCAATTCGCTTTGTCCCATTTCTCCCGTCGGCGAGCCACACTCGCTCCCCTACTCGCTTGCGTGTATTCACCACGTACACTGTTGCTCGGGTGTTCGGAACAGAGGGGAAGCAGTGGTCGACTCCCTTATTCACCGGAGAGCCTCCGACAATCGCTTTCGGGCGGGCGGCAACTATCCCAGTTGTTGAGACAGTACCTTTTTTTCTTCTCACGGCAGGCAGGAGCGGGTAAGCGGGGTCTGCTTATAGTCAACTAAGGGATCGATTAATGTCCAATATATTGACCACTAAGTTAACTTGATTGTTATTGTAAATTATATTAAGACAATAGAATAATTTGTAGACCCCTCCTTATGTGTCAGATAATTATAAATAAATTTACTCGAACAATTAGATATTAGTCACTTGATTAAGAGAGCTCTGATTATTTCCAAATCTATTTAAACTTAATTGTTTATGACGGCTGGTGCCTGACAATTAAGTTTAAATAGATTTGGAAATGATCAGAGCTCTCTTAATCAAGTGACTAATATCTAATTGTTCGAGTAAATTTATTTATAATTATCTGACACATAAGGAGGGGTCTACAAATTATTCTATTGTCTTAATATAATTTACAATAACAATCAAGTCAACTTAGTGGTCAATATATTGGACATTAGTCGATCCCTTATTCGACTTCCACCAACCTCCACTTATCCGCTCCTGCCCGCCGTGTCTGCGCTCACATTCTGGCGTTGGTGCCCATTTCCAACTGGGATAAGCCTGACATTACCACCATTCAATTCCGCTTTGCCTCCGTGAAAGGTCGCTAAACTTCCTTCACGATTCAGGCCTCCTGGTGCTACTATCAGTGAGACTGTCGGCCATCAGAGTCACAAGCGCGTCTATTTAGATATTCAATTCGTACTTAACAACGCTCGACCGGTCTCTCGACCCCATTTCCCAATTCACAAGTTCACAACGTCCCCACCTATCGTTGATATATCATCTCACATCGACAGACCTTCTATCCTCTAGTAGACCCGACAGACCTCTTCACAACCCGAGGTCCCCGAGGAACACTTCACTGGCCACATAGATACCACCACGTCGCCCATCGCGGCTGGGATAGCAACAACTTGACCTCCAGGAAATACCTGTCTGGCCCTGTTCCCCACACGCTTCCTTCCACTCTCCACGACTGAGATGTGTAGCAGTAACACGCAGTTCCGACCGGCGCTGGCGTCGATGACGAAGACGAAGACGATCACGACAGCAGCGGCGATGAAGACGACCACGACGGCCCCAAAGCAGGTGATGGCAATTGTGACGAAGGCGGCGGCGGCGGGGAGGGCGATGGCGACGATATTATGTAGCTATATCATACCTTGTGTTGTCCATACTCGGGTTCGCAAAGCAATAAAGTTTTCCCATTTACTGTGAAAATGTGTACCACCTACAGTAATACAAAACCCGTCCAGACCCCCCAGTATAAAAGTGTGACAAGTGTGACCGGACAGGAAAAATGTGACTTTCTTGGCACCTTCCTTTTTGGGGACGTGACTGGATGCGGAAAAACGGCCACTACTACCATTACACGGTGGGCAGGAGCGGGTAAGCAGAATCTGCTTATAGTCAACTAAGGGATCAATTAATGTCCAATATATTGACCACTTAGTTGACTTGACTGTTATCATGAACTATATTAAGACAATGGAATAATTTGTAGACCTCTCTCTATGTGTCAAACAATTATAAGTAAAAATACTCGAACAATTATATATTTATTGCATGCTCAAGAGAGCTCTGATTATTTCCAAATGTATTTAAACTTAATTGTCAGGCACCAGCCAACACAAACAATTAAGTGTAAATATGCTCAGAAATAATTAGAGCTCTCTTAAGCAATAGATTAATATCTAATTGTTTGAGTATTTTTATTTATAATTTTCTGACACATAAAGAGAGGTCTATAAATTATTCCATTATCTTAATATAATTTGCAATAACAACTAAGTCAACTTAGTAGTCCATATATTGGACATTAGTCGACCACTTATTCGTCCTCCACTTATCCGCTCCTGCCCGCCGTGTTAATGATGCGGTTCGTCGCCCCGCTTGTTCATACCTGTTTGCTCTCTATTCGCGTGGTGGGCGGGCTTGCTGGGATCGACCGAGATGAGGACCCCCGCGAGTGCTCAGTAGTACCGCTCACTGCAAAGCTCACTGTTCGCGCAGACCTGAGTGGACGCAACGCGAATAGAGCCCAACAAAGGACTAACAAAGGGCACAAACAAGCGGCGCGACGAATAGCCTATCGGTACGACACTTGCTGTATGACTTTTACGGGCATTTACACTGATGCACCGGGAGCGAGTTCGGGAGCGATGCCCGCCCGAGGATCCGAACGATGAAAAACTGAGCCATACTGTAATGCAAAGGAATCACGCGGGTCCGCACAACGCCCGCATGGAACGAGCTTATAAGAACGGACTGGGTATATTCCCACAGTCTCCCGTCCTGGTTTACTTTCGCCACCATGGCTACTCAATTTCCTGAAATCATTGGCTTTACTTGGATACTTGGCGATAGCAGCGACCGAACACCCCGCCTCCTAGCTGCATTTCTCCTCATTGCAGGTATCGGGCTCATCGCAAGACTCACTCAGAATTACATCCGTAACCTTCCACCAGGCCCAAGAGGGCTGCCTCTCATTGGCGATGTTATACACGTCGCAAATCCAGAATGGCTGGCTTCACCGAAACGCAAGGATGAATATGGTGACACCCCATACCTTCAGTGTCTCAAAGCCCGCTCATGAGTCATTCAGGGGAAATGATGTATATAAATGCGCTTGGGACAGGCATGTTGATCGTCAATAGCCAACGCGTCGCCGTCGATTTGCTTGAGAAGCGATCTATCATATATTCCAGCCGGCCCCACTACATCTCTGTGGGTGATTTTATGACAAACAACCTGGCGTTTGGCATCTTGCCATATGGCGACCTGTATGCAATCTACATCTTGTCTTGTATCCACGCTGACCTTATATAGACTGCGTCAGTTCCGTCGTGTCGCTGCGGAAATCTTCTCCAAATCAACCGTACATCACTTCCATCCCATCCAGAGTCGCGAAGCGCTCATCCTGGCACTTGCACTGATGAAGAGCCCTTCCAAACCGGAGAGGCATTTTCACCGACATTCGTGGTCTATTATGCTATCCGTCAATTACGACTTTCCGCCAATAGAATCAGAGGATGACCCATGTATCGTTGAAATCGAGAACCACCTGGACCGATTTTTGCTCGAGATTCAGCCCGGGATGCGTCTAGTCGAATATTTCCCTTGGTTGAAATATGTCCCAAATTGGTGGGTACATCATTGCATTGGTCGCCAGTCTCTTCATCTTGCCATACAGGCTCGCCAAGTGGAAACGCGACGCACAGAACTGGTTTGTCCAGGATTCACTCATGTTTCAACGTTTCCTCGGAAAAGTTAATGACGACCTGGTACGCCCTAGCTGTATTGGTCCACAGACAAATTAGGACATTTATTCTAACTGCAGGCGAACGGAATTGATCGACCGAGTTTCGCTGCTACAGTAATCAAAAATCAGAGTAAACACGGCCTTTCGGAAGTCGAGCAAGCCTGGCTCGTTGGTCACGTAGTGTACGTCCCCTAACATAGACTTTGAGGCAGGCTCCGAGGATCTGAGGGCGTCATCTAATTGTAGCACCGCGGGTGGGGAAACAACGGCCACTGCACTGGAGTGGTGGCTTCTCGCCATGCTCGTCTATCCCAATGTCCAAGCCCGCGCTCACGCCGAGCTCGACGAAGTTGTAGGCCGCGATCGTCCACCGACATTTGCAGACCTCCCCTTTCTCCCCTATATCCGCGCAATGCTCAAAGAGGCCCTGCGCTGGTCACCAATACTTCCCTTCGGCGCGCCACACACCCTGACCGAGGACGACTGGTATGAAGGGATGCTCATCCCCAAGGGCACGATGTGCTTGCAGAACGTGCGCGTGCTCAACTTCGACCCGAAGGTGTATGGCGAAAACGTGGCAGAGTTCGACCCGACTAGGTACCTGGATGAAAAGGGTCAGCTCAAGACGGTGGAGGGGGGCCGTGAGGTCCAGGATGGACACGGACACGTGACATTTGGGTTTGGGCGGCGTATATGTCCTGGAAGGCACGAGGCTGAAGGGACTCTTGCGATCGACTTTGCGACGCTGCTTTGGGCGATGCGATTCGAGCGTCCTGAAGGATCGCAGGGTGAGTTGGATGTGCATACTCTTGTCCAACCTGGCTTAGCTGCGTACGTATTTTTGCGTGTTTTTCATGACTCGGAGTCCGTGCTAATTTAACAGCACAGACACCCTGTTCCGTTCAAATGCAAAATGGTACCTCGGTTCCCGGAGGCTGAGGCCTTGCTGAGCGAAGGGCTGAGTATGTACGAATAAAGGGTCTCCCTCGGTGTTGTAACATTCTCAGGCTTGAATGTCCTCGTCGTTGTTACGCTTCTCATGACTCGATCTGCATGACTCGTATCCTCTCTTTTCTTCTTCGCTTGCAACCCTTGTTGCAACCTGTTGACCCAACGTGTACACTGACTCGGAGGCGTATAACTCACTCGACCCCTTTTAAGCACTTACTCCTACAAGCCTTAAGCTCGACCTAGTAGTATTCGACAGCAGTAGCTTTCTCGTAGAAACATCTTTGGCTTCACCAACACGCCTTATTGCACGTGACAGTTGTGGTTTTGTTCTCCGAAAGAAGGTCCACTAGACTCCCATTCCTTGAAGCGACTTCCGTCGTTACTTTTCACAAATATCGCCGGTCTGAGAAACGAACGGAAGGACGCGGCACATGCTTATTCCTTTCTCGCGGGCCTCCCATTTTTTCAACCGGCAACGAACCGTAATCCTTTTCTTTCTCCTGCCTGCCGCACTCAGAATGTAAGAAATCGCCCACGGATTGATGATGAGGCGCTAGTCCCGCGTTCACCAGATCACTTCAGGGCGGTCCCACCCGCCCGTCGCGACCTCGCCTCGGACAAAACCATCATTTTCGATCAAGGATGCACTTCGTTCTTCCGTTGCATCGCTGTGCCGATAGTAAACCAATCAGACACTGCGTTCTCGTCCACCCGGCATAGGGAAACGCTAACATATACCGAAATGCTGAGACAGGCTCGTGTTGTTTCGGATCCTGACTACCTCGCGTTCACCACCTGAAGTTCCACCGTCCGAAGAAAGTAACAGCCACCGTGGGAATTTCATATCACAAGAAATCTACTAGGATCTTGCCCGGCCCTCAAGGAAAACTCGTTCCAAGAGCGTATTGAATCTCTTTACATATTGCATATGCACAAAATGCCCCGTGTCTGTCCACACTACGAGCTCTGCCTCGGGCATATGCTCGCTTAAATACGCCGAATTTGATGGCCGGATAATATGATCCTGATCTCCGGTCAGGATCAATACTTTGGGGATGGCCTCGGATATTTGTGCGAGACGTTCGACTTCCACATGGTGCGTCAACCCCGCCCACATCTGCGAAACAGCCCCGAGGGGTTTGGGGATGCGTGTTATGGCAGCGTGTTCATCATATAGCTTGCGAGGCATCAACACAATGGCCGACCTCACGTAACTGAGCACGTACCATGATTTGAACTTCACGGTTTGTCCTGCCCTCAGGATCATTCTCGGCTTTCGCATCCAGCCACGAAGAGCTGAAACAGCTCTCCACGATGATGGGAGTACGCCCCTTTGGGTCCCTAATGAGTACTACCCTGGTTTCATTTCAGATGTCCGTTATGTACGCCACCGCGTTCGAGTTGTACTATACCTTAGAATACTCTTCAATCCGAACCACTACTCATGACTCCAGTTCAGTCTCCCTCAAAATAGGTCTCAATCGGACGCACCGGAGGAACGTTGAATATAGGGAGACCTCCGGCTGTCGTCACCACAAGACTTAGAGAAATAAATCTCTCGGGAATGCGATAGGCTAGCTCTGTGAACACCAACAATGTCGGAGCTCAGACAGATTTGGGGTACTAACGCAAGGTACCCCAACGCACCTTGCGCAATCATACCGCCGAGCGATAGTCCAACAACATGGACACTGCGGCTCTCGGTCCAACCGACGTAATCGAGCAGTATAATGACGTCTTCCGCCATGGCACTCGTCCTGAAGTTTTTGGTCAATCACGCAACGGGGAAGCAGGTCGTCAGCCTCGATCGAATGGGGCAGACGATAAAAGAACAGACGAGTACGGTCCCTTTGGAGTGTCGCTGTTCCCTGCGCCTCTATTATCGAAGACGAGAATGGAGTATTGCGGGAGCCGACTAAAGTATTTCACTTGTGCAGCCCATGAGTTTAAGCTATTAATTAATCTGTAGAGACATTTCATTAATTGTGATAAGAAGGATCTGGACATGATACTCGCGCTGAGATGAAGACTACTTTGACAGGCCCCGTGCCATACTGTTCGAAGTACAGAGAGTGACTTTCCAGAGGCGGGCCCTGCCCCCCCGATCCTGCCATAGGGCTGAGACCCTTGCGAGTGCAGGTAGCTGGGTCATGAATACTTGGCCATTGCTGCTGAGGTGCGTCTTGTCCGGTAGCCACTGTCATAACAGTTGTGAATAAGTGTCGCTCCGAGTCAAAACGCACTCGAGGCGCCCTTTGATCCGTTTGATGAAGTATTTGGTGCGGACGTTCTTTATGAGGTCGGGCATACCACATGGATCAGCGCAAGTCTCGGACAGCTTGCTTTGACTTGTCGCCGTCATTCAGTGAGTGGTACCATCGTGAATGGTTCGCACGCGAGTCGGCAGCGATCAAGGTTGTTTCGTCAAGGTTTTTTGTCTGACAGAGTGCGCGAACGGAATACAGGATATTGGTGCCTGCGCAGCCACAGTGTTCGGAGTCGTATCATTCCTCCATAGCAATCGGATTGAGAACATTGAAATGTGTAGGTGTAGACGACAGAAAACAAGACACAGACCAGTTGTCTCTCGGAATTGATGGTCCACGTGTCAGTGCTCCAAACCGCTGTAGCGAGTAATAGACGTCGACCCGATGGGGGAAAGTAGATAGAAACACGGAACGCAGACGGATGCACGGACGCAGGCGGAGACGGAGATCGTTAATGCAGAAGCAACGACATAATGAGATGTTCATTTTCCGTAGTCAGAAGTGGCCGGAGTGGGAGATCATGCCCTCCAGGAGGTTTTTTTGGGAGCGGCTTGCGACGTCTTTTACGAAGCAGGGTGGCCGTGGGTCCCCTCTCTCTCCGCTTCACATGCTGACGCGCGGTGCTCTCCGTGCAGACCTGTGGCCTACCGCTGCAAGCTCACGCACGTCCTCTTGCGTCGCAGGCGACACAGCTTGCTGTACTCGACGCGAGAGCCACGGCCCTGTCCGAACCGACTGGCATCTGGAATGTTATCTGCTCGTGATTATAGGTTAGACTCGTAGCCAGCCGTTCGAATGAGGATTTTTGCCACTGAGGGGTCGCAGGCGATGAAGGACCCGCGCAGCTGGCACCCCCATAGAGTGGCGGCCACCGGTCTAATTATAGGTGCTGCTAGTGTCCACGACGCGGACTCGGAAAAGCCCGATAATCAAGGTCACAAATATAACCTAATCGGGAAATGCGTTTGTACTTGAGTCTGGACTCACTATTTCTTGACTCAGGCTACGGAGCGACGAAGCTACTAGTGACCGTTGAAAACCCACTAACTCGTGGCACCCGCTCATCATCATCATTCATCATGTATCACAGACCGCAGTCCACTGGGCCCACTGTATACCTCTGGTCAAGGCCCAACTTTGATACTTTATGGCCTGCAGACTGCCGGGCTCTTAATATTTTTTTCATCTGACTGTTGTTGTTGAGACCCAGTTCTACCACTAATAGCAGTGCTTCGAAGTCGTCGTATCTTGTGCTTGGTCTCATCTCCGTCTCATGTCCAGATCACTATGTTACGTTCTTGTTCTAATTCTGATTACGCATTTCCCACTGGCAAATTAGATGTGTCTGATGCTTCCCGACCCCCCTACCCTAGCCATCATATGGCGCACCTCCAGGAAGGGAGGATTAATTCTCGCCCAGCACGATGGCTAGCATCCCACAGATCATGCCAGTGCTGGCAGCATATTCCCTTTTGTGGGAAAACTGCACTGTCTCGTACCCATATGATCCCCACAGTAGGGTCCACTACCGTGGGACCCCGGCTTCAAGTTCATCCGAAGGTCTACACGAATGTGGCACGAATACTAGAAGTAAACGCAAGATTGGGCGCAACAAGGGGCGCAAGAACCGTTGTCTCCCCATCTCAGTTTACTATCTCCCCTATGGTTACTCAGCCTCCTGAAGGTGCTGGCTTTACTAAGATATTCAGCGACCCAACTACCCTCCTCGCTGCATTTCTTCTCCTTGCTTGTATTTGGCTCATCCCAAGACTCGCTCAGAGTTACATTCGTAACCTTCCACCGGGTCCGAGGGGGCTTCCCCTCATTGGTGACGTTATACACATCGCAGATCACGAATGGCTGGCTTCACCGCAACGCAGGGATGACTATGGTGACACGCCATGCCTTCGACGTCTCAAAGCGCGCTCATGAATCATTCAGGAGAAGTGATGTATATCAACGCGCTTGGGAAAGGCATGTTAATCATCAATAGCCAACACGTCGCCATCGATTTGCTTGAGAAGCGATCTATCATATATTCCAGCCGGCCCCACTACATCTCTGCGGGCGATTTTATGACAAAGAATATGTCGTTTAGCATCTTGCCATATGGCGACCTGTATGCAATCTATACCTTGTCTTGTATCCACGCTGACCCTATATAGATTGCGTCAGTTCCGTCGTGTCACTGCAGAAGGCTTCTCCAAATCAGCCGTACAGCGCTTCCACCCCATCCAGATTCGCGAGGCGATCATGTTGGCGCTTGCACTGGTGAAGAGTCCCCCCAATCTGGAGAAGCATTTCCATCGACACGCATGGTCTATTATGTTATCCGTCGATTACCACCTCCCACCAGTAGAGTCAAAGGATGACCCATGTATCGTTGGAGTTGAAAACCATGTGCGGCGGTTTTTGCGCGAGGTACAACCCGGGACACGTCTAGTCGAGTATTTCCCTTGGTTGAGATATGTCCCAAGTAGGTGGGTACATTATGCGTTGGTCGTCAGTCATCCTCTCATCATGCCATACAGGTTCGCCAAGTGGAAGCGCGACGCACAGTACTGGTTTATCCAGGACTCACTCAGGTTTCAGCGTCTTCTCGGACAAGTTGCCGACGACTTGGTACGCCCTGGCTGAATTGATCGACAGACGAGATGGATCATATATTCCAACTACAGGCGAACGGGGTTGATCGACCGAGTTTCGGTGCTACAATTATCAAAACTCAGAGCAAACACGGCCTTTCAGAACTCGAGCAGGCCTGGCTTGTCGGCGTCATGCTGTATGTCCCCTAACATATACCTTGAGACTGGCCTCGAGAATCTGAAGGCATGTACTAGTTCCGCGGGCGGGGAAACGGTGTCTGCTTCATTGCAATGGTGGATTCTCGCCATGCTCAGGTACCCCGATGTACAAGCCCGTGCCCACGCCGAGCTCGACGATGTTGTAGGCCGCGATCGTCCACCAACCTTCGCAGACATCCCCCTTCTCCCCTACATCCGCGCAATGGTCAAAGAATCACTGCGCTGGTCACCAGTAGCTCCCTTCGGCGTGCCGCACGCATCGACCGCGGACGACTGGTATGAAGGCATGTTCATCCCCAAGGGCACGATCTGCCTCCAGAACATGCGCTTACTCAACTTCGACCCGGAGGTGTTTGGCGGCAACGCGGCAGAGTTCGACCCGACTAGGTACCTGGATGAGAAAGGCCAGGTTAAGACGCTGATGGAGGGCCGAGAGGAGGGACACATGTCATTCGGATTCGGGCGGCGCGTGTGTCCTGGGAGGTACGTTGCTGAAGGGACACTCGTGATCGACTTTGCAACACTGCTTTGGGCGATGCGATTCGAGCGCCCTGAAGGATCGCAGGGTGAGCTGGACGTGCGTACTCTTGTCCGATCTGGCCCCACGGCGTACGTGTTTTTGCGTGCTTTGTCAATGAGTGTTTACTTAGACAGCACAGTCGCCCTCTTCCGTTCGAATGTAAAGCGGTCCCTCGGTTTATGGAGGCCGAAGCGTTGCTGAACGAAACACTGAGTATGTACGAATAAAGGGGTCTCCCTGTGCCGTTGTAACGTCTTGCGTATCCCGGTGCTGAGTGTCGCGGTTTTGTTCTTCGGAAGAGGGTCTACGACGGGTACTTCTGGGCTCCCATTTCTTGACCACCAATGACGTCTACCCTCAGCACTCCCCTCCATTTACCCTGATGCCCCATTTTCTCTCACATATCTTCTGTAGTACCTGGGGGGCGATGAATGTTTTTTGACCAAAGCGGCATGCTCGCTCAGAGATTTGAATTGCCCTGGTTCATTACTGTGTTTTCCCATCCCAGATCGAATAACTTACCGGGTCATAGATCGTGACCTATGGGACCCGATTTACGCACCTCGTCGAGGGGCATGCTCGACCAGTAACCACTCGTGTAAATCATTGTGCAATGATCCGTTTGGCACTTTTTTTTTTTGATCCATGTTTATTCCGGGATACATACTCTGTTAGTAACAGAGTTACAGACCAGTCGTAGCGAGATCCACCACATTTAAGAAACACGTTAGTCCTAATAGTAAGGTGCCCCTGAGTCATATGATAGTTTGGCACTTTTTAAGCAAAAACTCCGGTACCATAGCGTCCAATACAGCTCCACATGCCTCACGGCTTTTCCACCAGCTGTAGTACTTGTGTCCCGTGTTAGTCTCATGCCCAATAGGGTTTCTGCCACCAACTTCCGCACGCGCCAACCCACTCTATTCATTTCTTGACTCATGCATAACCGCACGATCCACGCTTTCCTTGAGAACAAATTTCTGGAGCAAGGAAGTTTTCGGGACAACGTTGTGTCCGAGTCGGTCGGCATGGAACGGCGCTGGCCCGCGTCAAGATCCTCTGTAAGTACTCTGTAAGTGTCGGTGCCCATCGGGGGTCCATCGGTCACCGCATCGACGGTCACCCAAATCAGCTTAAGCAAATGTTATCGTGCTGTTATCAATCATCGCCCTCGGCGCGTAGAGATAGAGATCTACAGTCATCACGCCTGGGCGGTCTTCTCAGTGGCAACATCTATTAACCCAACGAGAACTGGTACAATTAAGCCCATTACAGATGCACTACAGTACAAAAAAAAATAGCATTATTGACGCTGCGTCTTCATCATGGAACTATTAGCGGAACTCCATTCCGGTGGCGGGCGATGACCCAGTGTAGTTATAATTATTTTCAAGACACCGATTCCACAATCAACCGGACGGACAACACAACTTTGACAGCGAAATGAGGACCACGGCTAGGGAAGCGAGAAGTAGACAGTGAGGAACTGCTCATAGTTGAGCTGGACCCAGCCGTCATTGTCCCCGTCGAGCCGCCTGAAGGACTCCGTAAACTGCTTGACAAACACACACGCACGCATGAAGCGGTCAAACGTGATTGACGGCCGACCTGGTACCTCAGAACCTGTAGGCGAGGAAGCTACCGAATAAAAAAAAAACCAATCGTAAGTTACAAACGAGTCAGACATATGAAACAGACGGGCTTCGTACCATACTTGGCCACGAGAAGCGCGAGCAAGTGGTGGGGGAGCTTGAAGCCGAACTGGCTCAGGGCACTCTGAAGCTCCGAGCCGTCGATGGTCCCAGAGCCGTCCCGGTCAAAGCGTCGAAATACATGCTGCCAGTCCTGTTGTATTTTAGTTTACTAAGTCCCCTTTTTCAGCGATGACTCGATTGATACACACCTCAATATATCGCCAAAGGCCGGAGAACTGGAGGGAGCACGTGAGAGACTGCGGATGGCACACGGGGAAAGCTCGCTCACCTCGTTAAAGTCAATGTCACCGGTCCGATTTGTGTCCTGTGAAGTGTGATGTTAGTAAGTGGAACAAAACGCCGCCTCGATGCGCGATCACCACAAACTTACAAAGAGGCCCATGAGGAGCTTCACAGTGTCGAGGTCAAAAGCTACAAGTCACAAAATACGCTGAGTAATCCCCAATTAGAGAGTGTGAAAGAAAAACGCACTGGTCCAGTCACCATTAATCAGCGCCCTCTCTGCAAACCATCCGTTTAGCTCGGTGTATGCTGCGCATAGATTAGGGGGGTCCCAAAAGCACAACTCACGCAGTTCGGGTGCAGAAATGCTCCCAGACCGGTCCACGTCGACGGAGACGAACCACGACCATAATCTAAGCGGCATCGAGTGAGACAGAACGAGATGGTCTAGGATATTGACTCACTTTGGGTTGGCGCCGGGCGGTGGGACTGACTCGCGCATGACGGCAAAGCCACCTACTCCGCTCGCGACTGGGTACCGACCACTCGCGCGGGTATATTTTGCGCCGGGAGGGGCGAGCGCAGGTGCATGTGCGTATTGCGTGCCGTATTGTGCGTCGTATTGTTTACTGTGTTTTGAGCCGTGGCGCTGTAATCGCGGCGCACGACGCGTACATGTCAGTATGACGACGACGACTGAGGTAGTCGGTGGAGGAAGACACCTACACGAAAGAAGGACATTTTCACAGACGGGGTCTAAGTACTGCTGTAGTGGTTGGAGGAAAAGTGTTGGTTGGGTTGGTGTCGTTTGATTCTACGACCCTGAAGGACGTAGGGGCAATATAAAGGAAGCGCACAGCCAATTCTAATTCAGGGTCTGATGATTCAGGGGGGGTGTCATGTCGAGGTCGAAATGTGCCAATGGAATGGAGATACCCCATACAGCCAGCGGTGCGCCGGTGCTGTACTGGCGGAAGACCCTCCTAAGGCTGCTAGTGGGGCACTCCCGACGTATTTGGGTACCTCACACAGCATGCGTCACCCGCTTTGGAGCATCATCGGACCCCTGGAGCGACCCGTGCTCAACTTCGCGACCATACACACAGCCCTCGTCATTTGGCGAGCACTGTATTCAGGCTCAGGCAGAGCTGTGGTGCAAATGCGGTGCAAATAGGTCGGGCGTCGGAGCGTCGGAATGCCACAATTAAGGACGCTTCCGGGTGAATAGAGCGGCTTGCATCCCTCGTTACAAATGCGGAAAGCTCGGTTAATCAATCCATTTGTCATCAGGATTATGTAATTTAGACGACGACGAGAGGCAAGGAAACAACAAACACGATTCACAATACGGGGTCCAGATCAGCGGATACTAGGCTGCTCAACGTACTGTACAAGTAGCTTTCTTCCTCATTCTCTTACAAAAAACTCCCAAACCAATTTCTAGTTATCAAGCTCCTTCGGCTACCACTCGTTCAGGGCAACGACAAGACGGTCTGGAGGAACTGGTCATAGTTGATTTGTATCCAACCATCGCGGTCGGTATCGAGAGCGGAGAACGCCTCGGTGATTTGCTTCACAACGACGCACGCGCGCACGAAGCGGTCGAAGGTGATGCCTGGATGGGCACCCGGATGGGCACCTGGGTAGGAACTCTGAGTCGGTGCAGATGCTTTGACGTCTTGTATGAGTAAGTGCGGATAGCAAGAGCGACATCAGCGGTACGGACCGTATTTGCGCTGCAGGAGTTCGAGCAGCTGCGGGGAGAGCCTGTAGCCGAATTGGTTCAGAGCATTCTGCAGCTCGGTACCATCGATGCTACCGGATCGATCGCGGTCGAAGTGGCGGAAGACGCCTTGCCAGTCCTGGTACATTCTCGTCAGATTTTTTGTGTATAGAATGTGACGAAGAAGGGGTGCACACCTTGATGTACTTCCACAGGCCGGCGAACTCATTGAAACCGATCGTACCGCTCCTATCGGTGTCCTTCACAGGCGGAAAGTGGAAAGGTCAGGTGTGAAATGGATAGAGGTCATGAAATCACACATACGAAGATGCTCATGAGAAGCTTGACAGTGTCGAGATCAAAGGCTAGATAAGCGATGTCGTCAACGATCAGCGCCATCCGGAAAGATCGACACCCGGAGGTACGCACGAGACCAATCTCCGTTGATCAGCGCCCTCTCTGAGGGAAGTATAAGCGGCATAGCGGGGAACACGAAAATGAAAACGACTTACGGAGCTCGGCTGCAGAGATATGGCCCGATCGGTCCACGTCGACAGCGGAGAACCACGTCCAGAGCCTATTTGTTCGAACAGTTGTCAGCTAGAACTCGCAGCGGGAGTATGTGGAGCGCTCCAACGTACTGGGGGTCAGCACCGGGAGGCGGGGCTGCCTGGTGAGGCGCAAAGCCTCCGGCTCCGCGATATCCTCCAGCAGGGGGACCGTACTGCTCGTGATATGTGTGAGTGCACAGTCAGGAGTTAGCGCAGGCTGGAGTGAACATACACCACCGTAAGACATGCTTCCGTATATTCAGGGGCTGAGGGTGAGTTGTGTGTGTGTCTTCGTGTGAGTGTGAGTAAATGAAGTCGGAATAGACGAGATAGAAGCGTCGCACGGTTGTTTATATAGGTGGAGAGTTGAGACACAGCCACAGGCGAATTAATTATCCTTCCGCTTTAGCACACTGAGGCGATATCTGTTGGCAGACACAGCGTCACTATGAAATAGTGGAAATGGAGAGGAGAGGAGCAGGGAGGAGTTTAAAGCTAGGCTGTGCTCTATCGATTCCACCCCGGCCATTGCCGCTCTCCCCCTAATGTAATCTAGGCGATCACGGGTCCGAGTTGCACGCACAGCCCCGCATGACCTTCCAGGTTGTGGCGAGACCACTGGCAAGTTCACCGGTTCACCGCTTATCAAGCTATATCAAGCTCGGGAAGATGGCTTATACCCGAGCTCAAGAAAAAAAAAACCACCAACACAGCACGATCATGGGGGGTACTCGCATTGCCACTGAGGCAGGGAGGATTTCGGCGACCTGACTAAAGCCCGAAGTTGCGAGGCTCTGTACTAAGGGCCGCGTAGATTTGCTATGCTTTACTTTATCGGCAGAAATGCTGGCACGGTGACTCGCTCTGGCAATCGATGCCATGAACCCAATGCTGGGCAAGGGGCACGCCATATCTTCTTTCCGCAGAAGGCATACTAGTAACGATTCGCGAGGTTGTATTGTATTGTATCGAGGTCGAGGTCATGGGCGTGCCCAAACCCAGGGCAAACGTCGAGACTTCACTTATCTCAGACAAACGCATACATCGTACCGTCAAGTGACGTGGCGTTGCTTAGTCTATTACATCGGCAATATTCACATAACGCGCGACTTCGTTAGTTCTCTACGATATGGTCATCGGTCATCCGGGGCCCTCGAATTAGAACTGAATGCTATTACGGGACGGGCGCCCTCCTCTCCAGGAACGGAGGAACGGCGCTGATGGGGCTGGGTATATTCGCACGTCTGCCACCCTGGGCCCAATTGAGTTGAGTATAATCTGGGGTAGTGTAATCGTGATGTATGATATCCTATGATCTATCCCTATCTGACACCACCTCGATGTAAGGTGGGCTGGGGCGAAGCTGGCACAAGATACTGGTAGCTGGTCAGGCGATAAGAATCCGAGAGGGCTGGTTCAGTTGGCGAGCGAGAGTGCGAGAAGTCGAAGGGAATGTTTGCTAAGCGTAACAATGAACAAAGCGACTTGGGAGCTCGCTTTGGAGGGGAGTTGGCTGAGGGGCACACGACGATAGGAAAGGAACTGGATGATTGATTCGAATACAAACGAGTCATTAGAATAATACATTTCTGGATCTCAGACTTAAGAGTGTATCGGGAGACGATGCTGCTTGGCCCTCTGTTCTCTAGGATGGAGACCAAATGTGTCAATATGGAGAATAATCCAAACAATCTGACTTGCCTGCCCTCATATACTTTGCAGGTTGGATGGACCTGGTGTACGGACCGCCTGTCGCGCAAAAATCGACTGTAAGATGGGCGGTCATCTGACTGTCGACTTTTGCGCGACAGTGTGGCTGCCGGTCTTCGCTACTCCGCTCTCTCTGTGCCAACCGGTCCCCTTCCGGCATTTATCAGCATCGAAGGCACGTTGAAGGGGGACAGAAATACGTACCTTGCCTTCGTTTTCTCGACGCTACAACGTTCCAGCCTCAATCTTGCGTAATGGGCGCATATCCGGGTCACTACAAAGTGCCGTTCACGTGGCCAGGTTTGCTCCTGGGAACACTCTATGCGACACGGCGCCATTAAAGCGAAACAACAATGAAGCAGTGATGAAGGGAAGCGTTCTAGAGTTTATGCTCGTCCATGTTAGCCTGGGAATGTCAGTAACAACACAAGCAAAGCCAAAGTTGAGCGCTACTGTTGCGTATCTGGTGACCCATCCGCTCTTTGAGTGCTTGAAGGGATATTTCATGCTCCAAAATCTTCTGAGAGATCAAGCGCTTCTCAAGGTGCAGGGAACTACGCTGCAATTGGGTAAGGTAGAAGGAGCGACGAAGGTTCTGAACGAACTCTCTCGTAGAAACGCGTAACTCGGGCTTCTAGAGAAATATAAAAAACCTATATGGGTTATTCCTGAAGGCTTACCAAAGTCGTATCATCATTGTTGTACTCAGGATGCAACGACAACACGGAACTGTTGTGAAACGTGGGAGGTGGCAGCGGCGACGAGGTGTGGGTGCCCGGAGACTCCTGGAGACGCCGCTTTGGGGTAGTGGTAGCCCTCAGTGGGGGGGATGTGTATGGAGGTGTTGGTGGCGAGAGTGCTGGGGACGAAGGGAAAAGGACCGGGTCTGAATGCATCAGAATGGGTGGACATACCAGTAGCCTTGCTGGAGGTCTTGAACTACGCCGCGGCCGCGGCCTCTGCCTGCTAGGGCAGAGGGTAATGACTTTGTGCAGAGGGGCACTCGGGCTGTCAGATCCGACATGGTACATCCGTCTGCCACCCGTCTCCGAGGATAAGGGTCAGTACAGTATGCCCAGAGGTGGGTGTAGGTGGGTAGGGCCAGGCAGTCACCGCTACCCCGACCGCTGCGCCTTCCGAGACCATTTAGGGAGCCTACCAGTCTTACGACCTACCAGGGGAGTTGGCTGGCACGGCTGGTGGACTGGTTGCAATTGGGGTGAGTGTGGTGGGGAGGCTTCCTGCTCGGCGTATATAGCCAGCCAGCCAGCACGGCATTGGCGCTGCGCTCCCACACTCCGGGCAGCAGCCAAAACGGGCAACCCCTTTCGAGGCCCCGGCCGCTCTTTTTCGACCCCATGTGGTCCCCATCAGCGAGGTCATATCGCTGTGGGACCCCTCTGCCATCCGAAGATCCGATAGCGGCAAAGTCGTTAAATTTTCCGTACAAATTTCCAGGCGTGGAAGAAATATTTTCCTGTTTTTTTTAAATATTTAAACTCAAGTCGATGATCTTCCAGACCGTCTCGTCCTACCTCAAGCCACGAAGAGAAAACAATTTCGGTGAGTACATGTGATCTGACCGCAGCCTGCAGGGCTACCCACTCGAGAATGCGCGACCTGATGTAGCGTCTGTGAGCAGCTCAGAAAGGCAAGGGCCGGGTCTGTTGGCAGTGGTATGTAGAGCTAACGTGTGCCCTACATCACGCGTTACCCCTACACACCACTGCCTTCCCTTTTTCCGCTCACAATCGACCCCCCCCTCTTCCCGGTGGTCCCAACGCCATCACTACTGCCGTTGCCGAGTGTGCATGGGGCCGGTGGCAGAGTGCTCTCCGTCACAGCCCGTTGTCGCCGGGGTGCGCGCGGCAAGGGACCATTTGCTGTTGATGTCAGTTGACATTGACGATTCGCACGGGACCGGGGTGCGGGGTGCATCGCGGCCCGTGTCGTCGTCGTCAGGCGCTGCAGGGAAAGGTGGACCCGTCACCGTCACCACTGTGGTCGTCGTGCTGGCGCAGGGAGAAGTGAATGTAAGGAAAAAGGGCACCATCCTGCCATGCGCACCCCTGACGACGACACGGGCTACGGGCTACGACGGAGGGCAATCCGCACCAGCACCGGCTCCTCGCACTCGCGTGGTCCCTACTGTGTGCACCCCCCCACGACGACAGCGACCGCCCCGAATCGCGCGTGCCCTGACGACGATGGCAGGGGCACGAAAAGGATAACGGCGCCGCTGCAGCCCCAAAGCCCGCACGCTTTTGGCAGCAACTCGGACGAGGGTAGATAGCTGTTATTTGTTTCACAATGGATGTATTTCCTCATTTTATGGGTGAACCTAAAATTCAGATAGGAAAAAGCATATACGGAGGTGATGTCTATATTGAGTACTGGTCAGTGCCTGTCGGAAACCAGGTGGTCATCAGACGGTCTCAGACTGTCTTGAACACCTCATATTACAGATGCCCGGCTATGCCATCTAGGATCGATTGCAACTCCTTAGCGTGCGACATCCCTTTGTAAGGCCCGAGGGGTATTACTGTAACTAGTGCCAGTGAAAACGGAGCCAATCATCGTAACTCAGCAACACAGAGTTCCTGGCAACTCTTCACACGCCCATCGTTGCTGGAATCTTTATGAGATGCGCAGCAGGAGGAAAATTCTATACAAAATAGTTTACCGCAGCCGGGGTGGTCGTCAAAGAGTACCGTAGGATATATATATAAACAAAAAAAAAAAACAAGGGTGACAGTAATAAGTTACCACACAAAACGAGAAAAAATATATCCCCCTCCCCTCTACATGCGTCCGATCATGCACTCGCAACGACAATAGGCGGTAGACCCTCTGGCGGTCGCCCATGCTTCTTGCCCGTGCCACCTCCGGCAGCACCTCCGGCACCGGGCCCGCCGTTGGCAGTGCCAACACCCGCACCATTCGCACCCTTTTTCTTTGGCGTCTGTTGTTCGGGAACAGGCGTTGCCCCCGTGGGCGTCGTCTTACCCGGGGCCGACAGGACGACCGACGCGGATACCGGAGCAAATGCCGGCGTCATCTGCGGACTGAGCACGGGCGTTGCAGGTTGGACAATGCCCATCGATCCGGGCGCCGCACCCATAGCCATTGTTGGTGTCCCCGCCGCTGGTGCGGTCCCTGCGTCTGCGGAAGTAACGCCGCCCGCCCTCGCCAAAGGCACAGCATTTGCCGCTGCGGTAGAATCCTTCGGCTTGGCTTTCTTCTTCGAACCAGACGCGGCTGCGGCGATCGCTGCGCTGCTCGGGCGCATTACCTGCCCGAGCGGGCCGAGCTTCGCCTGGGAGGGATTCGGCGGGTCGTCCTGGAGCACGACGGGAGCCACGCCGCTCGCGCTTGTACTCGCAAGACGGCGCTCGTAAAAGTCGCGCAACAGTCCGATTTGATTCTTCACGCTCTCCGCTGTCAGTAAGACGAATGGCGGTGGTGGCGGGTACGGCGGTGGAGGCTCCGCGGACTTGGCGCTATCATCGTAAGAGGGGCGTATCAGTAGAAGTGGCAGGGGAGGGGAGAGGAAATCGTACGTCGCATTTGGCCCCTTTGCGTTCTTCTTGCCCTTGAGGAGCCGTTTCGGTATAGAGAGGGATGAAAGACCAAACTCGGCAGCAATTCCAAGCTCGCGTAGGCCGAGAAAGTCCTCGCCAATGTCGTCTGTGAATTGGCCCCTGCACATCCGTGTTAGCGCTGTATCAGCTGGGACGTAAGATGGAGAAGCGCATACATGACAAATGCGCTCTCTTCTTCCTCATCGTCCTCGTTAGCAAAGAGTGTATCGTCATCGATGGCCTCGGCGCTAGTGAACTCCTGGTATACATTCACGATCTTCTTCTCGAGGTCATTCAGACGGTTCCCATGTCTCACGATGTCGTCGGTGATATACCGTTCGAGATTCTGAATGCGAGATACCCCGCTCTCGAAAAGGGAATGGAGAATGATTTCCTGAGGAATATTCACGTTAACATGCGCGGGCGTCAAGAAGCCGAAAGTTATGACATACCTCGGAGGTCATCGTATTTGAATACTTGTCGAGGTAGAAGCGGAATGTTCGCCCAACGTTTGCCAGATATTCCACGGTTATTCCCGTAAATACGTCCAGCGCCAATTGCGACGATCCTGTGCGCACGACCTTCATATAGCAACAGTCCCTACTATCAAGGAAGAGAACGCACCTTGGAACCCGATATGCTCCAGAATTTTCCGGTTCACCCACTGCATGCACTTCTCCGTAGCCATCTCACCGATATCTGGACTCGGATCAACGAAACCATCCTGTAAAGCCTTCCGGCTAGGCCGTGGAACGGGCCACGGCCGCTCATCTACAGCAACAACTTCCGCGTCCTCGGAGCCATCGGCGTCTGCCAACCCCGTCGATACGCCAGCTGTCGGTAGGTCACCACCATCGCCATCGTCTCCACCTGCGTTATTGTTATTAGACGCCGCGCCGAGCGCGACAAACTTAGCGTGGGTTCGTCGCATACGCCGCTGCGTGGTGATATTCGCATTCATCATCGCCAGCAGCGAGCGCGGGCGAGGTGGGGCGGGTTTTCGTGGGCGTTTCTTCCGCCTCTTTGATGTTGCAGAGTTGCCAGATTGTTCTTCATGCCGAGGTAAGGAGGATGGAGGGGCCGGGCCGGAGGTGGAGAGGGAAGGGAGAGGTGGGAGGGAGTTCGCGATGAAGGCGTCGGACGATTGTGCGTCCCACCAAAGCTCGACAGTGTGGGGAGTTCGAGGCGCGGCGAGACGGGGGCGCTTACGGATGCGAATGTCGATAATACCGTTTCTGCAAGGAAGGTATCAGCACCGTGCGGAGGGGTCTTACTTTACTAGATGGTTACGAACAGCTTGCGCTTGTCGCCCGTGGCGCCGTCTACTGCGAGTGCCTCACTATCGCTGTCGGCCTCACCGTCTGCATCTGCGTCCGAATCCGAATCCGAATCCCCAATATAAGAGCACAAGAGCGCATCAAGAGCCTCAGCATGGTTTGATGGCCCAGGTTCTGAGAGCACTGCGTCGAGGGACCGCTCAAGCTCCAGAATGGCGGCCATTCCGTCTGCTGTGCGCACAATAGCTGGAGAGTCTGGGAAACTCTGGCCAGGGATGCGTCGTGGAGGGGTGAGAGCGGGAGTGAGGCGCCGGCCCGATCTCGTATCATTGCTACTTGGCGGGCGTGAAGCTAGGAACGAGAGCGTGTGTGCGTGGCCATTTATGCCGTTTAGCCTGGTCGGAGGATGAGACGGAGCGCGTCGGCCAGAGGGGTCGACAGGGACGGGAGGATCGGCGCGCTCTTTACGGTCGGTGATATACTTGAGAAGGTGTTCGGCCTTGGATTTGAGGCGCGTGGCGCAAAGGCGGAGGGGATGGTTCTGGACAGTCGTTGGGGCGGATGAGGCGAGAAGCACAAGTAACGCACCTCAGTAGCATTGTAAACAAAACAATTAGACCAGATGAGATCAAGGTCGTCCTTGAACTCTTTCTTTGATTTGTACTGCTTCTGCTTAACTTTCCTACCCATTGTCTGGAAGTCCATAGGGTTCGTTATGACTAAGTGGCGGGGGTAAACATCTGGGGATTGGCGCCAAAGACAACGGAAACGTACTGTCATAATAATCCGGTACATCCGCCCTGGATACGGGCTTGATAAAGGCGTCGGCATCATGGTTATCCTAGATGGACAAATGAGGTCAGAGGCGCGCCGGTAGTTCGGAACGGAGAGACACACCATTGTGACGGTGCGGAGATCGTGCAGCAAGTCCTCGAGAGCGTCATAGAATGGATCCACCAGTTTTGCATCGTGGGGTTGTCTCTGCTAGAGAAGCAAGTGAGTATATGCAGTCATAGTGTCATGTACGATTGGATTGCACTCACTCGGCTGTCCTTGACCACCTGGAGGAGACGCTTGAGATCAGCGTCGGGAATTGATGGTTTGACCTGACTGTTGGCCAAGGACCTCAGAAGGTTCTGAACGACGTCAGAGCGCAGAAATTGGTGGTGGATGGCAGAGTTGGACTCACGTTCATGGCTCAGTGCACCATTCAGCCTTGTATGCAGCGGCGCGCCATCCGTGAGCGAGCACTTGTACTTTCAGTCTCCGCTTTAATTCATCCGCGAACTGCCGAGCCCCTGGCATCCGAGGTCTGTTTTCAACGTCGTGGTCAATGCCAACAGAAGAGCTGAATTACCTGCTCGATACCTTTCCAGCGAATATAATAAAATATGAAGCAGAAAAAAAGGCCATTCATGATGTTCCAAGCCCAAGCGGAGATAAATGATTGCTGACATAATTAAGCTGCCGCCGCGTCGAGTCGCGCGTCGTCGCGTCGAGTCCATCGTTTAACCCAACCCGCGCTCGCTCGGTCAAAGTCAAAAGTTGAAAGTACCCAAGGGAGAGTCGAATAGCGCTCTCATCTCGCTGTTTTATCCTCCGACACTCTCGCTATCTCTGTGCTTTCGCTTTTGCCGCCATTCTTCATCTATGCTAGCGGAATAGGCCTCTCTTGCTTTCTCGATATCGCTAATCAACAACAACTTCCAATTTCCACCAACTCTACACCTGCAACAGCCCCATCCTATTCGGCCTACAAACCAATGTCCGGTCTCAAAAATTCGCCTTTCGGCAAGCGGCTCCGGGCAACTCAGCAAGATCCTGATGAAGAAGGCCCACGTCGCAGTCGGCCACGTACAAACCCCGTCTTCGGCGTCGCACCTGTATCGACCCCTTCTCTCGACTCGTCACGACCCAGCACGAGCGAAAGCGCGGGACCGGAGTCCCCAACGGAGCTTCACCGTCCTAACAAGGACTATGGCGACCGTTTCATCCCATCACGCGACGCGGGTGACTTGCGGACGTCCTACAATCTTATGGAGGAGAGCGGGCCATCCACCCCATCGCGACAAAGGACCATGGCTACTGAATCGGATGCCGCCAAAGGTGAGCGTTCTGCTTCCTTCGCACAGCCCAACTCGGACCAATGGGATCGGTTCGACCCTCATCGACCCACATGTATTCTCTATTTCCTCGTCTTCACACCCCCGTTGTGCCCTCGATTGGCCGTTAACATCCCTCGTATTCCGGAAATGACGGGCCGGGACGTGTCATCGTCCCCCCGTAGGTCGCGAATTTTATTTTAAAAAACTTCGATTGCGGGCCACCTCATTCGACAACGTCTTCAAATTTTGTTTTCCCGTGTTCCTTTCTCATTGTACCTGGATATATGCGGATTGTCATATGCTGACCCGTTTTCCCGTGTAGAACAAGCCAACGCGATTTTTACATCAATATTGCACACAGAAGTCACGCCCCCATCACCTCGTCGCCCAGTATCCCCAGTCCGCCCAAGTGCCTCCTCATCCAATGCTACCACAGCCCCTTCCACCCCGAGCCGCCGTCGACTATTCTCGTACAACTCTCCCTCTGGCTCAAATCCTTCAACACCAAAACGACGTTTAGACAAGCCGACAGACGAAGCGTATTCAATGAGTCCTGTGCGCGAAGAAAGTCGACAAATTCTCGAGAGCCCGCGACGTCAAGTTCGTAGTGTATCCAAAACGCCGTACCGGGTGCTCGATGCCCCCGAGTTAGCCGATGACTTTTATCTCAACCTGGTTGACTGGTCGAGCACGAACGTGCTTGGTGTCGGCCTTGGCTCCTCCGTCTACCTCTGGACGGCGCATACCGCCGTCGTGTCGAAGCTCTGTGACTTGTCTAAGACAAACGATACAGTCTCTTCCGTCTCGTGGGTACAAAAGGGGTCAACACTCGCAGTTGGCACTCTTACTGGACGACTGCACATATATGACGCGCATACATTACAGTTGCAACGAACGTATCAACAGGCACACACACAACGAATAGGTGCACTTGCGTGGAACTCTCACGTGTTGAGCTCGGGATCGCGCGACCGCATGGTGCACCATCGAGACGTACGCGAGCCTGGAACACGAGCCTTCCGGAAAAGCGCTGGACACCGTCAGGAGGTGTGCGGCCTGCGTTGGAACTCGGACAGTGCGGCACAGGGTGGCCTGCTCGCCAGCGGAGGTAACGACAACAAGGTATGCATATGGGACCTACGGAGCTCGCGGCGACACGCAACGCGGAGTGGCTCAGGAAACGCAGAAGAGGGTGGGAGCAGTACAGGCGGCGCCGCAGCGCTGCCGCTGCCAGCGGGAGACTCTCCACTGTGGAAGTTCCACGAACACACAGCGGCCGTCAAGGCGCTTGCATGGGACCCTCACGTTGCAGGCGTCCTCGCAACCGGCGGGGGAACGCAGGACAAGCACATCCGCTTTTGGAACGTGCAGTTTGGGAACATGCTCAACGAACTCGACACTGGCAGCCAGGTGCGTCTGCCTTATCACCCTTACTCTTACCACCTCGCCGACGCTGACTTGCATAGGTCTGCAACCTGACATGGTCGCTCACGTCGCACGAGATCGTTTCGACACACGGCTTTTCTTCGACGGCAGCCCAAAACCAAATCTGCATTTGGAAGTACCCGTCCCTAGACATGGTCGTATCGCTCACGGGCCACTCTAGCCGCGTGCTCTACCTTGCGATGAGTCCCGACGGCGAGACGATCGTCACGGGCGCTGGGGACGAGACGCTTCGCTTCTGGAACGCATTTCCCAAGCGCGACGGTGGGGAATCGCGCCGGGAAAGCCGACTCGACTACGGGCGCCTCATCCGGTGACCGGCCCGCTGGGGCGATGTCGTCCTACCATGACCTCACCGCGCCCTTTGTTCTTTCGCCCTTGCACGCTCTGGCCCTCTCTCCCAATACCCGTTCCCTCTTTGTTTCTGGGTTGCAATATTCATTTTATCTCCCGTCCTGCACACCCCATTTTGTACGCTCACGATCCTCCGCCATCTCTGCTGCTCATACAACGCATACACAATATTAAACGTACAATACACACCAAGAACGCACCCACGCGCCAATACTCTCACACCTTATCCTACTGTACCACAGTCCTCTCGCTTTTCCTGCCCCGTCTCGATCTGTGCTCTTCTTTTCCCTTTCGTTCCTTTCTTATCCCTTTCTTTTTTTCTTCCTTTCGTTTTGTATCTACCCTATCTCTATACGATGTTCTCTGCCTTTCACTCTGTCGTGTTCCATTCTTCTCCTCTCTGCTCTCGCTTTTGTCATCCGTCGTTTGATTTGTGCTCGCTCACTCTCTTTCACTCTCGCTCCTTTCTCCTCCCTCGCTATTTGCTTCCGCGGGATAGCCAACATCTATAATCTAGGCAATGCCGCTTTTCAGAAGCCCAGGAACGAAGCAAAGCTCATAAAGAAAGTCCTTTTTGTGTGAGGTGTGGATACTACTACTACTATGTGGATTTGTATACCCGCCTGACGGAGCCTGAAGGAGCCCGGCTATTATTGTTTCCCCATTTAGGTATGCTCCCGTGTTTCTCCTTTGTCCCACCGCAAGAACACGAGGCCAGTCAAAGGGACTGCCATCAAAGGAAGGCTGCGGTGTGGCCAGTTAGGCAGACTACACGCAACCAATAATCAGACGAGTGACTCATCCGCCCCCATTGTTGTGCAGAAAATGGACGCTCCAGTGACCTCAAAACAGAAACTCCAATTATGTTGGCAACTTACCTCACCGTGGACCAAGGACGCATAGACGGGGGTGTCTACCTTATTAAAAGCCAGACCCTCCCTGGGCTGTGCACCCATTTCACGCGTTTGCACTTGTATTTCTGATGCCACCCGAACCCACCTTTTCTCGCTCGCACCTCTCTGCCTTCCGCAGTTCCTTGATGGGAACGACGGCCGTGGTTTCAAGGAAAACAAGGCCCCTGCCCCACCAAGCTGCCAGTCTGGCGCCCCCCAGTTGTTGCCACAAGCAGCGCCACGCGACCCGCAGCCAAAGTGAAAGTAGTCCCCGGACTGCAAGCAGCAAAGACGACGGAGCACGACCGACGCGGAGACCCGCATCCGCATCGCCAAGCCGCGCCTCAAGTCCGGCACCATCATCATCAACACCATCATCACCACCATCACCGCCGCCACAGAGTCACCTTTCACCCGTCCCGGAAGCGAAGAAGGTCAGTGGGCAGCATTGTCCATAGACCGAGCGTACCCTGACCCCGGTGCGAGCAGGACACTGACGGCACCATCTCGCCAGCGACGATATACCAGCATTACGCATGCGTCGCGCGGCGCCTCTTCCCGGTACTAGCCGCGGAGCGCCAGCGTCGCGTAGCGAGCTCGCGCCCGAACCCAGGTACAAGCGCGAAGACGAGAACAAGCCCGCAAGTGCAGGCGACGGCACCGCGCGTACTCGACTGGCCCCTCCCGACTTCTGTCGGTCCGGCAACGACACTGGCTCTGGATGTAACAGGCGCGACGATGGTGGCGCTCGACGAGCTGCCGGTCTCTGCGAATTGTGAATTGCCGGAGTATCAGCTCACGCAGGAGTGGTTCGAGCGGATCGTTGGTGATTTGAGGGAGGCTGAAGAATCTAAAGCTAAGGCTGCGGCCGTAGCTGCTGCTGCTGCTGCGGAGGATGTGGGGACCGACGTGGAGGACGAAGACGAGGCCGGGGACAAGAGAGACCGGAAGTAGATGGATTGGTAGACGAGAAGCCGTGGACACCTGTGTTAGATTCGGGACTTCGTTCGTTCAATGTACGCTGATTGACGTCGGGGCATATCGCACTGCCATGATCGTCCAACGGACCGACGCGGGTGGCAGCCACCTGAAACCTCAGATGCATGCGATACAAGGTTAGGCCATGAGACGACAGAAGAGGAATGCCCCAAAAGAATGCGTAGAAGGAAGGCGTACCCAAAACTGCGGAGTTCAAAAATAAGTCCACAACTGCGGAAGGCGATACCGGATCAGACACTCATTGGGTTCGCGTCGTTGGTACGCGGTAGAGCGACTTGGACCGGATGTGGTCTGTCGACTTCACGGAGTGGATCCCAAATGTGGTAAAAAAAAAAATGACTAAGGACATACAGACACAAGCGGGAATCTTTCACCGTTCACGAACAAAAGAAGACAAATACGCGCTCCAATGGGGCTTGTGCCAGTGGCTAAAGGAGGACGGCTACAATCAAGGGAGAATGAGGGCCGTGCTGTTGGGCACTCCACATGTTTCCTCCATTCTAAGTTATGAGGTGGCATTCTTAAAAATTTGCGCCGTCGTGGTTCCAAAAAATGGCCACTAGGTCGCGTCATGGGATCGCAAGCCAATGCAAATCGCGTGTTTTTGTTTTTATCCCAGCGGGTGCAACTTGCGCCAGGAAATCGAAGTGAGAACAAGAAAATCAATGCGTCTCAGGTCTGGGCCTACGGCCTACCAACTGGATCCCAAAAAAAAAAAATTTCAAAGCGTCGTTTGTTGGCTTTGAGCGCTTTGAGCGCCGGGTGAGTCTGATGCTTCCATCCAGAAACTGAAGACACCAACATCAGTGTGGGAGCCTTTTAGGAGGACGATTTGAATCCGTTGACTCAAGAGTAGCTTGGGGATCCACACTTGTCAGTAGGCTATGATTTACGCCTCACGCACACGTGATCCACCTACCTTTTATTCTGTCCGCAGCTTCAGTGGCCATAAACAAAAATTGGACACGCTCGGACGAACGTTTGATTACTATCTTATCTAAACCCCTGCTGCGATACGAAGATACCCAAGATACCTGCGCAATGGCTCACCTGACTGCTTGCGGTTTACTATGTTAGGTGATGTGGTCATGAACCTGACTAGTACTGCGGGCGCACGTCACAATGCCCAGTCCCAATCCAAGTCCCATCAGAGCGAGTTAATTTGAATGGTTTCTCTGTGAGACCATGTTGTGCTCGTGCTGCGTAGGAGGGCCTCGAACACGGCTCGTAACACGGCCACCTCATGCTACGGCCTGCTGCGGCGCTGGACTGGCTCTTTTAAAAGCTACGGTGGATCGACATACTGCACCGTTCAAGCACCATGTTGCCGCCGCAGTTTCCCGAAACCGCTCCATCCAAGCCCCCATCCAGGCCCCCATCCGGGCGTCCATCAATCATCGACGAATCGTTACACTTCGACTACCCTGGCTCGGACATCATTCTTCGCTCGTACGACTCGCATGATTTTCGCGTGCCCCAGCTTTACCTCGCCAATTGTTCCCCAGTCCTTCGAGAGCTTATACGAAGCGTTTCAAACACTCCCGACAGTCACGTCTCCAATGGTGAAGAACAAACCAAGGAAGACACACCGCTCCCTGTGGTCAAACTACCGGAAAGCGGGGTGGTCCTTCACAGTCTCCTCACTTTCATTTTCCCCGTCGCTCCTATCCTTCCTTCATTTACCGAGAGAATCATGGATCTCCTAGCCGTGGCCCAGAAATATCAAATGGATTCAGTTATGGCTCATATCCGGGGTGCCATCGCTCGACAGGATCCGCCATTCATTCTCCCGAACACGGCACTCCACGTTTATTCCCTCGCACAAAAGTATGAACTTCATCAAGAGGCACTGCTGGCCGCGCGAAGCACTCTGCGCCTCTCAATGACCATTGAGGACTTAGACGACAAGATCGGTTTCATGCCGGGAGTCTATCTTCGCGAGCTCTGGAAGTATCACAAGAGAGTTAGAGAGAATCTCGGCTCAAGCCTCTCTGAGTTTAGGAAGCTTGGTGCAAATATCGCAAACTGTGGAACTCAGGTCCCTCCCTTTGGTGTCCCTGTCCCTATGCCGCAATGGCTGGGTGATTATGTCGAATCCTTAGCGCAAGCTCCTCACCTCTTTGATCTCGTCGAATTCGAAAATGCACGGACACGCCACCACACTCTTCCCCATCCGGGTCAATGTACAACGTGTCCGAGTATATCCAGCAAAACCGTACGCGCTTTCTGGGATTCTCTGACGGCTGTTGTTCATGGAGCGATCGAAAGGGTACGTAGAGCGCATGCGACTATGCTCAGTCCCCGTGATGACGAATATGAAACGCCCACAGGCAGATTCGACTCTGGCTCTCGTGAAGGAAGAGCCAACATCCGAAAATTCGGGTTTTCCATTCTCGCCATCCTGTTTGGACGTTCCCGATGCAAATATTATCATTCGGTCGTCCGACAAAGTCAACTTCCGCGTCCACAAGTCATTGCTTGCCATGTCGTCACCATTTTTCAGTGATCTATTATCTCTACCCCAGCCGCCCGATGGCGAGCTTGTTGACGGCCTTCCTGTGATCCAATTGTCCGAGGACGCTGACCTGCTCAATAGCCTCGTCTCATTGCTCTACCCCATCTCTCCCTACATACCCGGCTCTTGCGAACACGCGTTCGCCTTACTTGCTGCCTGCCAGAAATACGACATGACATCGATTCAAACCTATATCCGTGCCGAGATCAAACGTTGGCCCTCTACGCCAACCGGGGCTGAAACCTTCCGTAGATATGCCATCGCGAGCAGCCTGGGGCTTCATCAAGAAACGGAGAGTGCTGCTCGTCTCACCTTGGTTCACCCCATGACATTCGAAACTCTTGGAGAGGGGTTGCGGTCATTCAAAGGACGGGCACTGTGCGACCTGATTCGCTATCGCAAACATTGCAGAGACAACCTCATGTCGTGTTTAAACTCATTCTTCGATCCTAATTCTAGGCGCCAGATTTGGGCGGGCTGTCACCAAAGTTCCTCCTGGCTGACCAACTTCTTTACGAGCAAGAGCGTAGAGATGAGAGGCTCGGAGGGTTTTACGCGTGGAATTTTCTCACCTTCGACTATTCGCGAGGAGTTTGTAGTAGCTCTCAAGAATCACACGCAATCAGGGTGCTATTCTTGCCCTCGTGTGCATTTAGACGGGCAGACATTCTGCAAGGAGTTGGAGAAGGAGTTTTCGCGGGAACTAGATGAGGTGAATATCCCATTCCATTTTGGGTATTTTAAGCGCAACTGATCTCGACTGCTCGTATGACTTAGGTATGCTCTGACGAGAGGTCGTGCTTGAGTACAACTCACCCTGCTCACAGGTATCAGTGTTGTCCTATAAGCCGTGGTCCGTCCCGTCGGTCTCGTCGGTCTCGTCGCCGCGCAATGACAGGCGCACCCCGGCGCAGCGCCGGAGGGCCAGGTAAGAGTTCGTGGGGACGGATATCGTTCGCCAGACGCAATGGAAATGTTATGGAAGTAATACTAAAGGCTACACTGCATGACGCCCTGCCGAGGGACTGAACCAAGTCGTAGGAACATCGGCGGGATGTAGTGCGCTTGGTAGTGTCTGAGTCTTGGTCTGAGTTGGAGTTTTATGTACGACCTGTAGTGAGCATAGTACAGGAGTTGTGATCATTGTTGGAGTTACCCAATGCCATTGTTGGGTGGATAAGTTCGAAAACGAGTATGTACGAGGCAGAACCACCAGAACTTTTTGTTTTTGATAGCTATTGGGCAATAAATAAATAAATAACCCCATTTGGGCCTAACTCAAGCAACGCAACGTTCTTATACTGGACTTGAACACCATCATGGTCACCATGCCTAAAGTCCTTCCCGAATCCCCTGCACCCAACGTTGTCGTCTCGAATGAGACTTTCCGCTTCGACTACCCTGGCTCGGATATCATTCTTCGCTCATGCGACTCCCATAATTTTCGCGTGCCCAAACTTTACATCGTCAACAGTTCCCCAGTACTTCGGGAGCTCCTAGGGACCGTTTCAAATACTTCTGGGGTCTCCGATGGTAAAGAACAAGAACATTTTCCGGTGGTAGAACTATCAGAAAGCGGGGCGATCCTTCACAGCCTCCTCACTTTCATCTTCCCCGTCGTTCCTATCCTGCCTTCAACCACCGAGAGAATCATGGAGCTCCTGGCCGTGGCCCAGAAGTATCAAATGGACTCAGTTATGGCCCATATCCGGGGCGCCATCTCTCGACAGGATCCGCCATTCATTATTCCGAACACGGCACTCCACGTTTATTTCCTCGCACAAAAGTATGAACTTCACCAAGAGGCACTCCTAGCTGCGCGAAGCACGTTGTCCCTCTCAATGACCATTGAAGATTTAGAAGACAAGGCCGACTTCATGCCGGGAATCTATCTTCGTGAGCTCTGGAAGTATCACGAGAGAGTTAGAAAGGATCTCGCCTCAAGCCTTCTTGAGTTTAAGAAGCTCGGTGCCAATATCGCCGGCTGTGGATCTCAGCAGCCTCCCTCTAGTGACCACGTCCCTATGCCGCAATGGCTTGGTGATTACGTCGACTCCTTAGCGCAAGCTCCTCACCTCTTCGATTTCGTCGAATTAGAAAATGCACGGGCACACCACATTTATCACCGTCCGGGTCATTGTAAAACATGCTCAAGTATATCCAGCGAGGCCATACACGCTTTCTGGGATTCTCTGACGGCCGTTGTTCATGGGACGATAGAGAAGGTACGTAGAGCGCGTGTGACTATGCCCAGTCACTGTGATGACGGATATGAAGCATCCACAGGCAGATTCGGCTCTGGCTCTCGTGAAGGAAGAGCCAACCTCCGAAAATTCGGATTTTCCATTCGCGCTATCCCGTTTGAACGTACCAGATGCAAATATTATCATTCGGTCGTCCGACAAAGTCAACTTCCGCGTCCACAAGTCATTGCTTGCCATGTCGTCATCATTTTTCGAAGATCTGCTCTCTCCCCCCCAACCACTCGATGGCGAACTTGTGGATGGCCTTCCTGTGATCCAATTGTCCGAGGACGCTGACCTGCTCAATAGCCTCGTCTCATTGCTTTACCCCATCTCTCCCTACATACCCGACTCTTATGAAGAGGCATTCGCCTTACTTGCTGCCTGCCAGAAATACGACATGGTATCGATTCAATCCTATATCCGTGCCGAGATCAGACGTTGGCCCTCTACGCCAATTGGGGCTGAAGCCTTCCGTAGATATGCCATCGCGAGCAGCCTGGGGCTCAATCCAGAAATGGAGAGTGCAGCTCGTCTCACCTTGGGTTACCCGATGACATTCGAATCCCTTGGAGATGGTTTGCGGTCGTTCAAAGGACAGGCACTGTGCGACCTGATTCGCTATCGCAAACGTTGCAGAGACAACCTCATGTCGTGCTTAAACTCATTCTTCGATCCTAATTCTAGGCGCCAGATTTGGTCAGGCTGTCGGGAAGGGTCCTCATACCCCTGGCTGGTCAACTTCTTTACGAGCAAGAGTGCAGAGATGAAAGGATCGGAGGGTTTTACGCGTGGAATTTTCTCACCTTCGACTATTCTCGAGGAGTTCATAGTAGCTCTCAAGAATCACACGCAATCTGGGTGCTATTCCTGTGCTCGTGTGCATTTGGAGGGGCAGACATTCTACAAGGAGCTGGAGAAGGAGTTTTCGCGGGAACTAGATGAGGTGAATACCCCATTCCATTTTGGGTGTTTTTAGCGCAACTGATCTCGACTGCTCTTACTTAGGTATGCTCTGACGGGAGATCGTACTTAAGTTCTAACTTATCGGTGTCGTCTCCTATGGGCCCGTCCGTCCCGTCGGGACGCAACTCGCGCAAGAAGAGCCGGAAGTAAGTTTCAGGGGACGGATATCGTTCGCCAGACGCGGTGGAACGGTTATGGCAGAGCTACACGGCACGTCATCCTGCTGTGATAGAGACTCGTAGGAACGTCGACGGAATGTAACTGCTGTAGTACGACCGAGTTGAAGTTTTATGTGTGAAGACTGACAGCTCTGGGCTGACCATTACCATACAAGGACTTACTGCCTTTCTCGTATTGTTTTGGTTTCGGTATTGGTTTCGGTATTCATAAACAAACAGCCGCATATAATTACTTGTACGATACACTTTTCCTCCTCAGTTCGTCTTGTACTCGGACGCTAAGGAGACGCTTTCCAGAGATTGAAATTATGTACGACCTGTAGTAAGTGCACGAGTTGTGTCGAAACCACCAATGCCGCCGTTGGATTGATAAGTTCTATCGAAAACGAAGTTCAGTCCGAATCGTCTACCTCTGTAGCGGGGGTCGAACTTTTGTATTTGATAGCTCGCTCTTATGATAGCTACAAGGGAACCCCCAATATAAATAAATAAATAAATACTAACCCCCCGCTCGATTATTGAAGAATCCACCCGGGCCGCATGAATTGAACATGCCTACAGTCCTTCCCGAAACCCCTACTCCCAACAACGCCGTCTCAAACGAGACTTTCCGCTTCGACTACCCTGGCTCGGATATCATTCTTCGCTCGTGCGACTCCCATAATTTTCGTGTGCCCAAACTTTACGTCGTCAACAGTTCCCCAGTACTTCGAGAGCTCCTAGGGTCCGTTTCAAATACATCCAGAGTTTCTGATGGCAAAGAACAAGAGCCACTCCCGGTGGTTGAACTATCGGAAAGCGGGGCAATCCTTCACAGCCTCCTCACTTTCATTTTCCCCGTCGTTCCCATCCTTCCTTCAACCACAGAGGACATCATGAAGCTCTTAGCCGTGGTCCAGAAGTATAAAATGGACTCAGTACTGACACATGTCCGAGGCGTTATTTCATTACAGGATCCACCATTCGTTCTCCCGGAGACGGCACTCCACGTATATTACCTCGCACAGAAGAATGAACTTCGTCAAGAAGTGCTTCGGGCCGCGCGAAGCACCCTGCGCCGTCCAATGATGGACCTCGAGAATTTGGAAGACGAGGTCGATTTCATGCCAGGAGCCCATCTTCGTGAGCTCTGGAAATATCACGAGAGAGTTAAAAGGAATCTCGCCTCAAGCCTTCTTGAGTTTAGGAGGTCTGGTGTACCAGATATCGTGAGGGACCTGAACTGTGGAACTCCTCCCTCTGGTACCCCCTCTATCCCACAATGGCTCGGTGATTATGTCGAGTCCTTAGCACAAGCTCCCCATCGCTTCGATCTCATCGAATTTGAAAGTGCTCTGGCAGACCACATCAGGAATCGGCCCCAGAACTCTACACCATGTCCATGTGTGGGAATATCCAGCCAGACGATACAAGCTTTCTGGGTGGCCTTGACCGCTGTTGTTAATGAAGCGATGGAAGAGGTACGTAGAACCGTCGTGACTAGTAGCCACAAATCTGAATACCCACAGGCGGACTCAACTTTGGCTCTTGTGACGGAAGAACCAACCCCCGAAAACCTGGATTCTCCATTCCTGCCACAGTGTTTGGACTTACCTGATGCAAATATTATAGTTCGATCATCTGACCAAGTCAGCTTCCCTGTCCGCAAGTCAGTGCTCGCCATGTCGTCACCATTTTTCAATGATCTGCTCTCTCTCCCCCAGCCACCTGACGGCGAACTTGTAGACGGCCTTTCTGTAATCCAATTATCCGAGGACGCTGTCCTACTCAGTAGCCTCATCTCGTTACTTCACCCCATTTCCCCCGTCATACCCAGCTCTTATGAAAAGGTGTTCGCCTTACTCGGAGCCTGCCAGAAATACAACATGGAATCAGTTCAACCCAATATCCGTGCCGGGATCAAAGTTGGAAGGTTTCCTGCACCAGTTGGGGATGAAGCCTTCAGTGCATATGCCATCGCGAGCGGCTTGGGGCTTATTCCGGAAATGGAGAATGCCGCCCGTCTCACCCTGGGATACCCGATGACATTCGAATCCCTTGGAGAACAATTGCGGTCATTTGAGGGGCGGGCGCTCTGCGACCTGATTCGCTATCGGAAATGTTGCAGAGACAACCTCGTTTCATGTTTAAACTCATTCTTCGATGTTCGTTCCAGGTTCCAGATGTGGGCAGGCTGTCGTCAACCGTTCACACCCACGCCGAACAACACCCGGGATCCTCCTACTGTCTGGTTGCGCGACTTCTTTTCGGGCAAGAGCGTTGAACTACAAAATGGTTTTACGCGTGCAATTAGCTCGCCTTCAACTGTTCTCGAGGAGTACGTCGAGGCTCTCAAGAATCACAATCACTGTGATTTCTGCTTTCGCGTACATGTCAGGGAAGGGGAGTCATTCTGCAGGGGACTGGAGGACCAGTTGGCGCGGACACTAGATGAGGTGAACACTTCATTTCTTTTTTGGATCGTTAAGCCAACTGATCTCAATCGCTCGTATGAAGGTATCGGTATCGCGTAATGAGAACTTACGGCGGCCGCGCCGGAATTGAAGACTTGGATATTGTCCGCCAGAAGTGGTGGGGCAGTGTGGCAACAGTTTGGGTAACGCAGCTTGTAATACCAACGCAAGTGACTTGAACCACCTTGGGGGTGTAGGTGAATACGTCGAAATTGGATCTATGTGACCAGCCCACTATCCGTGTAGTATGAATACCCTTCTGTTCAATTCACCTTTTATGTTCACGGAAAATTCGGGGCATCCGAATGAAGTAGTATGCTCGAGTATATGACTTTACATGGTTGTTCGACGGATTCCGACAGCAGCTGGTCGCAGAAGAACACCGGATACGCGAGGACGCACGCTTGACTCTTATCTTTCTAGAAATCCTGCTGCGCGATACGTACACTATCATGATCGTGATATATTTCCATTCTTTGCGCACTGGCATGGCTCATCTGACCAGTCACCAGTCACTGCTGGCGGCTCAGCCGCAGCGGGCGTGTGATTCTGACTGTGCCGGTGACGTGCACATCGACCATTCGACAATGCCTTTTTCCAATCCGAGTTCCATTGGTGATTGATGTGAGATAATTGCATAGATTCTCTCATGAATTTTGCCCGGGATTCTCTGCCGCACGCTGGGTCTGATTACCGTCACTCTGACATTGATAACCATTACCTCATCCTAATAGTATGTGGCGCTGTGCTCTTTGCGCGGCAAAGCTACAAGGTGATTGACATACTGCACAATTCTAACACCATGTCGATAGTGCGTCCTGGGACCCCCGCATCGAACGAGGTCGTCTCTGATAAGACACTACACTTCGATTTCTCTGGCTCAGACGTTGTTCTTCGCTCGTGCGACGCCCATAATTTTCGGGTGCTTACAGTAATCGCAACACCAGGTGGTTCTTTTACGCCTGCGCGCATATACAAGCATGTCGGTACTCGACGGTGTCCATGGGACTCTATAATGCGGAGCAGTACCGACTGTCAAACGACACCAACCCCGCCATCACGTGCCTGACACATGGCCAGAGCATCGGTTTGGCTGTGAGCATCCTCTTATCTGTCGCGAGGTTTAGTGGGTTAGACTAAAGCCACGCACAACTAACGGCAGAGGCATTCCTCAGTCTTGCTAGTCCTTGTTTTGATTGGGCTTGACCTCGTTTCTGTTACTGATATTTCTCTCCAGTCCGATAATGTCGTCCGATCATCCATCGTCTCTCGTCTCATCTCCCGCTCTCAGGCACAGGCACTCTGGATCAGCTAGTACGACTCTTCCACCTGCTCTTGCAACATTGCGGAACAGTGTCCGCCGCACTCATGACCAGCCCCCACGACCAAAATCGACACCCGCCGATGAGCGCGAGCGATCTCCCTCACGAAAGCGCATTCATGGGGGGAGCAGCAACTTGAGTGATACCTCAGACAATGAGGTAATGGAGTCGCCTGTGCCGTTGCACCCACCTCTCAGTGTTCCACGGTTGTGGGGAGCTCAACACATACGTGGAGGACACGAAAATGTCGACGAAGACCAGGAGGCTGCGCCAAGGACGACACGGCCGTTACCATCGACCTGTCCCCGCGGCTTGCCCAGCTCGAATCCTTCGATGCTGCCCGTCCAGGCACACGTTCCTCGCGGCCCTGCGTCCCTGAACAGTCGTCACCGTTTGTTCGTCGTGCTCGAGCAGGCGTGCCTCGAGGCGTACAAGGTCAGTAACACGGGAAAATCACGTAACGGACGCGAAGACGAGGCAAAATACACCCTCCGTAACTGCGATGACACCCAAGGCATCCTCGCAAAAACAGGCCGTGACATCGCGGATGCCCGGCCTGACATCACGCATCAATGTCTGTTGACGTTGCTCGACTCTCCGCTGAACAAGGCAGGTCGACTGCAAGTTTACATACACAAAGGAACCCTGATCGAGGTCAAGCACGTGCGCATCCCTCGTACGTTTAAGCGGTTTAGCGGGCTCATGGGTGCGCGTTACGTCTCCCCCTTCTGAAACCTTGTTGATTGATTATTTCTGCGTTGGCAGTGCAATTGCTACACAAGCTATCTATTCGGGGTGTTAACTGTCCGGAGAAGCTTCTCAAAGGCATGAAGGTCTCGTCCATTTGGTGGCTCGGTCCGATCTCCGTGGACCTAACATCGTAATCAGAACCCTATCACAGACCATCTCCCCGTAAACACATATAAGCTCAGTACGTGCTTCTTTAGGTGAACGCTTTTGACGTTTTTGCTCATGCGGTCGTCGGGAAGCTTTATCGGGTGACTCACAAACCGTGCGACTGTCACGGTATTTGCCTACGCTTCCAGAGACGCATCACATCGCAGTGTTCGTTGACGCGATGGCCCGTGGGTGAGACGACTTTGCGGATCACGTCGTCGATGAGAAGATCAGCATCAGCGTTTACCCACTCAGCGCCAGTGTAGCATGTGGGAAGGCGAGGATCGCGCGCCGTGTTATCTCCATAGTCCGCAAATGACTGTTCGTTCCGCAGTTTTTGCTGTGCCCTCGAAGAGCTGGTACATTGTCTGAACTGACATCAAAGCGTTCTTTTCATTCACTTTCGTTCAGTCACATGTAGCATTATCATATCCCAAAATCCCAAGACGAGGTCCATGTCTACAAATTACTCGTCCTGGAGACTTTGCGGGGACGGCGCCTCATCACCTTTTTTGACAGTTTGATGTTTGCAGAGTCAGCGTCGGATTTTCACTATCCGTGCATTTCAACCTGCGCATATATTTATTAACTTGTTTTCGTCGACGCCCTCCGTCACAGGTACCGACCGTGACACGCAATCCCACACCACCGTCCCCTTTCCATCATCCATCCATCACATCACCACGATGACGTGCTTGTGTTACATTTGCGTCTGTAATATTGGTAAGGTACGATTACACGGGTTACACTACGCTATGACCCGTCCCATCTCTGCTCGTGCAGCATTGCAACTCAACTTGCCGCTGTACCGAGCTGTTTCAAGTTGTAACAAATATAAAAATGACTGAATGACTGATCGAGTTCTACGACGACTGAACTGACTGAGGCGTACCACGTTCTCCGCTGATACGCCAGCGCTCTCCTGGCCGGTGAATTCATGCTTTTTGCAATTTCTAGCAGCCTTTACACTTTCTACATTCGGCCGCGTTAGGCTGCGCTCTCTACACTTTCTAAGCGCCGCGTTCCCGCGCTCATTGAGCGCCATTGAGGGCCTCCCACTCATTCCGGACTCTACCCTTTGCGTTTTACTGTATCATTCCCCTGTTTATCTAATGCCCCTCTTTCCTTAACTTACTTTCCTTGATACGTGTAATTACAACTTTACAACCCAGATTTCTAATAGCAGACTTCTCCCCTCAGACTTTTGAGCTCAGTGAAGCTCATCCCTTGCGCTCCCCAGTACGCCGCACGAGCGCGCGGCCTTAGCGACTCAAGCGTGACGCGTTCCCGACCCCAGCGGCCACCAACACAAAGTTTTGCGCCGCGCCGAAGCGTGTGCGACCCTTTCCGACCGACCACCTGCGACTGACCAACCCCGTTCCCGTTCCCGTTCCCGACCTCGCCGCACTCGCGCGCGCCTTTAGCGCTTCGACATCGACGTGTCCGCGATCGCCGCAGATCCATATCCGACAGCTCGCGCCCCGCGGAGGCCTGCGCGACCGCTTGCGACGCTTCACACCCCCAAATCGTGCGCACGCCATAGTAGACCGTTTCCTAGCAATCAGGGACGTTTAGGGTATCACCGCAATGTCTGATCTAGCTCCAGCAAGCGCATCTGCACTCCCGCCAGGCATCACAGACCCGAACTATTCGCCACTACCAGGACGTCTTGGAAACCTAACGGTACCCCAGCAGCACGCACTCGACACACTCCGGAAAGAGCTGCAGGATGAGGGCGTGCTCGTCGAGCGCTTGGACGATGCTGCACTCCTCAGGTCTGTGCTAATCAATATCTCATCCTTCCTTCCCTCCCGTAATATCCTGATGCTTTTTTTTTCAATTATTATCTCCTTTTTCCTTCTGCGCGTCTTTCCGACTTTTTCTCTTCGTTTTTTGGGGCGGCTTTTCGGGGTCACTCCGTATAGATTCCTGCGCGCACGCAAGTTCGATATCCCTAAAGCCAAGGTGATGCTTCTGGCGACTGAGCAGTGGCGAAAAGACGAGAAGATCGACGAGCTCGTGCAGTGCGTGCTGCCGCGTAGATCTCCTCGTGTGTCTGTTGACCGCGCGATTCGTGCTGAATCCTGAAACGTTCCTGTTCTCCTCCTTTTTTTCCCAGGACGTTCGAATTCAAGGAGAGGGAAGAGGTGAACAAGTATTACCCTCAGTATTACCATAAGAACGACAAAGTAACCGTCCTTCCCTTTGTAAGTCTCAGAGCGGACAGACTGATCCGATTATTGTTTCTTAGGACGGACGTCCAGTAAACATCGAGCAGCTCGGAAAGCTGGACATCAAGGCGCTGTACGCGATCACGTCGCAGGAACGGCTGCGGAATCGGCTGATCTGCGAGTACGAGCGATCGACGCGCGAGCGCATACCCGCCTCGGCGCGCGTAGTGGGCCACCCCGTGGAGACGTTCTGCACGATCCTGGACCTGCAGGGCGCGTCGCTGACCAACTTCTACCGCGTCAAGGACTACGTCCTCGAAGCGTCCAAGATCGGTCAAGACCGCTATCCGGAGATCATGGGCAAGTTCTACATCATCAACGCGCCTTGGGCATTCAGCGCCGTGTGGAGCGTCATCAAGCCCTGGCTCAACGAGGTCACCGTGAGCAAGATCGAGATCATCGGCAGCGGGTACAAGGAAATGCTCCTCGCGCAGATCCCTGCGGAAAACCTCCCCAAGGACTTTGGCGGGACATGTGAGTGCCCCGGCGGGTGTAGCCTGAGCGATGCGGGTCCCTGGAAGGACGAAAAGGAAACGGTGCAGCAAACGGAGGCACCGACACCTGCGTAGTAGAGGAAGGGGATCTATCATACAGAACCTGACCTAGCCTTTCCTTTGTTTTTTGTTTCTTTCGTTTTTGACTGGTGGGGTGAAAGGACAAGAAAGCAAGGGAGTGGGTTATTTGCTCCCATTCCCGGAAATCTAGCTATCATACAACTAAACGCCAAAAATCAACGCCAAAAATACCCCCTTCGCGATTTTACGTTTTCTTCTCTTCCGTTTCGGGATTCATGCATTTCATGGTCCGCGCAATCATCTCTTCTTCCGTCAATTCTTCATCACCGCCGCCCTCGGTCATCTCCATGTCAGCGTCATGACCCTCAGAGAGAGCGAGCGCTTGCTGTAAGAGCACCTCTTCGTCGTCGTCAGCAGCGGGCGCTGACCGAGAGATCTGCGCTCGTGCGCCCTCAGATCCTGTAGTTGCTGGCGCAGCCGCAGTCGCAGCCGGGGGCGGGGGCGGGTGATGGCGGTGCGTTGGCAGCCGCTTGGCGCGTTGCCTCCTCTTCCATAGACATCCGCAGGGCCTGTCACGAAACGAAAGAGCACTTGTCAGGGATTGCGACGACGGGGGGGAGACGGAACGTACCAAATGCAATCAGGTCGAGCGCGATGTTGTTCTTCTTGCGCCTCTTGGCGAGATGGATCAAGGCGCGCTCGGCGTCCGGGGAGGTATCCTCGAGCGGGGAACCGACAAAGACGATGACGCGCTGGCGGAGGTTCTTGTTCTGCCGGTGCTTGACAGGGCCAGAAGGAGGGCCCTCGTCTCTATTGTCGCATTCCGCTTCTCGATATTTACTCATACAATATTTTGTGTCAAATCTATGTCGTGGGAAAAGCACCTTACATCAAAATGTCGCAAAGTAAGGCGAAAGCATTCAAACAGGAGCATGCCCAGAACATAGTGGTCGTGAGCGTCATATGGAAAGCCTTCAGTTCATTAGGGAAGACTTGGCCAGACAACATGTATCCCAGTAATAAAAACGGCCCGGGATCTGGTCAGATGCTGCACTTGACGTTGATGTGATTTGTACGTGAGTAAAAGAAAAGAAAGTGCGAAACGATATGTCGCTTGTCGAACATGGCAATTGTATCTCTGCGGGGGATGTCCGTCGTCATTGACGCGTCTAAAGACGCTCAGACTGCGGGTTTACACAATTTCGAAATCGAAACTATTGGCTCATCTCACCAGTCACCGGTCACCGGTCACCGGGTCCACTGCCGACATGCGCTGACAGCTCAGCTACAGCGGGCGTGTGATCCTGACTGCGCCGGTGACGTGCACATCGACCATTCGACAGTGCCTTTTCCCTATCCAAGTTCCATTAGTGATTGATGCGCTTGGGTAATTGCGTGGATTCTCCAAGGGTCCCGGGATTCTCCGCCCATGCCATTACCTCATCCTAGTATGCTGTGCTGGCTCTCTATTGGAGCCACATGTTGATTGACATACTGCACAATTCTAACACCATGTCGATAGTGCGTCCTGGGACCCCCGCACCAAACGAGGTCGTCTCGGATGAGACACTACACTTCGATTTCGATTTCCCTGGCTCAGACGTTGTTCTTCGCTCGTGCGACGCCCATCATTTCCGGGTGCTTAAGCTTTACATCGCTAACGTTTCTCAAATATTTCGAGAGTTGTTTACAAACGCTCCAAATCCTTCGGACACCACCCACGGCGAAGAATCGCTTCCGGTAGTCGAACTACCAGAGGGCGGGGCTATCATTTTCAGCCTCCTCACCTTTATTTTCCCCGTCGCTCCCATCCTTCCTTCAACCACAGAAAAGATCATGGAGCTCCTATCCGTGGCTCAGAAGTATCAAATGGACTTAGTGTTGGCTCATATCCGAGGCGCCATCTCTCGGCAGGATCCGCCGTTCGTTCGCCCGGAGACAGCATTCCATGACTATTGCCTTGCACAAAAGCACGAATTTCATCAAGAGGCGCTTCAGGCTGCGCGCGTTACATTGCGCCTCTCGTTGACCATCGAAGGTTTGGAAGACAAGCTCGAATTCATGCCAGGTGCCTACCTTCTTGAGCTGTGGAAGTACCGAGAGCGAGTTCGGACCGATCTCAAATCAAGCCTTCTTGAGTTTAGAAACTCTGGTTTACCAGATGACGTGAAAAGTCTGCGCTGTGCAGATTCCCGCCCTTCTTCCCACCCTTTTCCGCGATGGCTTGATGACTACATCGAGTCCTTAGCGGAAGCTCTGCATCTCTTCGATCTCATCGAGTTCGAAAACATACGGGCCCGCCACATCAAGGATGAGTCTCGGCGTTCTACATGTCCATGTGCAGGAATTTCCAGTCAAGCCATACGCGCTTTCTGGGAGGCCCTGACAACTGTTGTTCATGGGACGATAGAAAAGGTACGTAGAGCTCCTGTGACTAGGCTTCGTCGTGATGACGAATACGAACGCCCACAGGCAAATTCAACTCTGGCTCTTGTGAGGGAAGAGCCAACCTCCGAAAACTCGGATCCTCCATTCGAGCCATTGTGTTTGAACTTACCCGATGCGAGTCTTATAGTTCGATCATCTGACCAAGTCAACTTCCGTGTCCACAAATCATTGCTTGCCGTGTCGTCGCCATTTTTTGAAGATCTGCTCTCTCTCCCCCAGCCACCCGATGACGAACTCATAGACGGCCTTCCTGTGATCCAATTGTCCGAGGACGCTGGCCTGCTGAACAGCCTCATCTCATTGCTCTATCCCATTGCCCCCGTCATACCCGGCTCTTATGAAAAGGTGTTCGCCTTACTCGCTGCCTGCCAGAAATACGACATGGAATCAGTTCAATCCAATATCCGTGCCGAGATCAAACGCGGAACGTTTCCTGCGCCGGCTGGGGCCGAATCCTTCCGTGCATACGCCATCGCGAGCAGCATGGAGCTCATTCCAGAAATGGAGAGTACAGCTCGTCTCACCTTGGGTTACCCGATGACATTCGAATCCCTTGGAGAACAATTGCGGTCACTCAAAGGACGGGAATTGTGCAACCTCGTTCGCTATCGCAGACGTTGCAGAGACAACCTCGTTTCATGTTTAGACTCATTCTTCGATGTTCATTCCAGGTGCCAGATTTGGGCAAGCTGTCGGGAATGGTCCACGTGGAGCACCCCCCGGACTACTCCTACCGGCTGGCTACGCAGCTTCTTTACGAGCAAGGTCGTTGAGCTGAAAAAGGGTTTTACGCATGCAGTTTTTTCACCTTCAACGATTCTTGAGGGGTTCATGGTGGCTCTCAAGAATCACACGCACTCAGGCTGCAGTGCCTGTGCCCGTGTACATATGGAGGGGCAGACATTCTACAGGGAGCTGGAGGACGTGTTGGCAGGTGCTGGATAAGGTGAATACCTCGAGCGCGACTGAACTGGACAGCTTGTAGGAGTTAGGTATGCTCTGACAGGAGATCGTATATGAGTTCTAACTCATATCACTTCTAGGTATTGGTATTGTCTAAGGCCGTGTACTGCTGTGGTGGAGACTTGAACCACGTCGTAGGAGCGCCGGCGGGCAGCCAGTATGTCAGAGTTGAGTTTCTACATCTACATACGGCCTATAGTTAGTACGCGAGTAGCGATCACTGCTAGAAATGTGCTATGCTATTGTTGGATTGACTGATGTTACGCGGGAAGAAAAAAAAGGTCTCTACTTTGCTTGGGAGTGGTACTGTACCATTGCGAAAGCTAGAGAAGGCGGACCGCGACACATCAAGATTATTAGGCTTACGCCGCCTACCAATACCAGTGGAAATCACATGAAATGGCAATCGGTGTGCGGCGTACGGCGGCAAGATCCATAATTTCGATACAGTACGTCACACATTGAGAACCAGAGAACCAGTGAAGAACAGGTAGGAGCTGGCCTGTATGTGCACCTTCGAGTGGAGCACATGGTTTGTTTTGCTGATGCTGATCCTGGAGTGCAGCGATGTACTCTGCGTAAAGACCTAAATGTCTGAGCAAAGAGTGAATAAATGTCTGTCGCAGAGTTTCGATATGCCGCGAAAGAAAGTTGCCTGCCACCAAGGAAGAGGATAGTGTGGTATCAGGATATATATATAGTTGATTGGGGTTGCGAAAGCGTGAGAATGAAAAAATGGGGCGCGGGAACTTTGACGGGAACACGCAAGGGAATACCAAGGGAATACGCGACTAAGTATATACACAGTAAGTAAAACTTATACGAGAAACGAAGTAAATACTTCAAATACCGCGACGTAGACTCGTAACCAGTCGCAGAATGACGGTTTGTTGGGATAAGTACAATCCGAGGCTAGCCTATATATTAGATAATCGTTAGATTACTGCATAATAATCTTGATAATAATATTGCGGGGATAGGAGCTAGCGCCATCCCCACGCACTCTCACGCCTGCCAATTCCGAGTTTCCAGTCTCCATCTGGTATACAATTTTTTGAGGTTGTCGCAAGCGACGTAGAACAGTCGTAGAACCTCGATTCTCGAGGGAGCCGGCACCCCGGAGCGGTCACCGGTCACCGGTCACCGGTCACCGGTCTACGTGGTTGCGTCCAATTGGCCGCCTCTCCAATTCTGATTGCAACCTTGGTCCGACCATAAACGAACAATAGACATGAGGACGGTGCGCTTATCTAGAACTCCTGCTGCGCAATACTACCTTCTATCTTTGCGCCTTGCGCCTTGCGTTGCTTCATGCCTCGCTTTGCACCCACCTGACCGCTAGCAATTAAGTGATGCCGTCATGAGGTTGTAACTGCGAGCGCACGACACATCGAACACTCATTCCCAATCCAAGTTCCATCGATACAGTGCGAGATTGTGTGTCTCGAACCTAGCTTGCGTGACATCATGATGACTATTACCTCATCCTAGTGGTTGCTGGTAGTGTAACATACTGTACTGCAGTGGCTCTTTTAAAAGTTACGGTGGAATGACATACCGCACAAGTCTAACACCATGCCTATAGTGCGCCCTGAAAGCCCTGAACCGAACGAGGTCATCTCAGACGACTTCGATTTCCCTGGATCAGACATTGTCCTTCAAGTTCCCTGCCCTCGTTCGCGCAACACCCATGATTTCCGGGTGCCTAAGCTTTACATCGACATATGTTCCCCGGTACTTCAACAACTCATACGATGCGTTTCAAGCACTTCCGACGGACAGCCTTCGGTGGTCAAACTCCCAGAAAGCAAGGCGACCATCCACAACCTCCTCACTTTCATTTTCCCCGTCCGTCCCACCCTTCCTTCAACCACCGAGAAAACCATGGAACTCTTAGCTGTGGCTCAAAAGTATCAGATGGGATCAGTTTTGACCCGCGTTCGGGGTGCCATCTCTCGACTAGATCGGCCGTTCGTCCGCCCAGAGACAGCACTCCACGTATATTTCCTCTCACAGAAGTATGGGCTTCACCAAGAGGTACTTCAAGCTGCGCGAGTTACATTGCGCCTCTCGATGACCATTGAGGGTTTGGGAGACAAACTCGATTTCCCTGGCATGACAGGCGCTTATCTTCATGAGCTTTGGAAGTATCACCAGCGAGTTCGAGCCGATCTCAAATCAAGTGTTCTTGAATTCAAAAACTCTGGTTTACCCGATGTCGTGAAAGGTCTGCGTTGTAACATTCCTTACTCTTACAGCGACTCTTTCCCCCGATGGCTTGATGATTACATCGGATCCATGGCGGAAGCTCCTCATCTCTTCGACCTCATCGAATTCGAAAGTGCATGGGCACGCCATATCCAGGACAACGGCTATACTTCGAAATGTTCATGTGTCGGCATATCCAGCCAGGTCATACGCCCTTTCTGGGAGACTCTAACAACGGTTGTTCATAGGGCGATAGAAAACGTACGTAGAACTAGTGTGGCTAGGCCTCATCGCGAGAACTAATACGAACACCCACAGTCAGATTCAACTCTGGCTCTCGTAAAGAAAGAACCAACCTCCGGAAACTCAGATCCTCCATTGTGTTTAGATATGCCCGATGCAAGTCTTATAGTTCGGTCGTCCGACCAAGCCAACTTCTGTGTTCACAAGTCGGTGCTCACTATGTCGTCGTCGTTTTTCAAACGTCTGCTCTCTTCCCATCGGCCACCCTATGACAAACTTGTAGACGGCCTTCCTGTAATCCAATTGTCCGAGGACGCTGGCCTGCTCAATAGCCTCATATCATTGCTTTACCCAATCCCCCCTGTCATACCTGGCTCTTGGGAAAAAGTGTTCGCCTTACTCGCCGCCTGCAGGAAATACGGCATGAAATCGACCGAATTCTATATCCGTACCGAGATCGAATTTGGAACGTTTCCAGCGCCAGTTGCGACTGAAGCCTTCCGTGCATACGCCATCGCGAGTAGCATGGGACTCATCCCAGAAATGGAGAGTGCAGCTCGTCTCACCCAGGGCCATCCGATGACATTCGAATCCCTTGGAGAGGGACTGCGTTCATTCAAAGGACCGGCGCTGTGCGACCTACTTCGCTATCGCCGTGCGCCCGACAGAGCCGCTACTGTCAGCGTAGCAAGTAGCGAAAGTGAAATTCGTCGGCCCAAGGGAAAGCGTAAAAAGGGGAAGAAGTGACCGAGGCGATGGAAATCGTTGACACATCGACAATTCCTGCTTCCGTGTGCATCCGGAGTCCGTGGCGAGGATGACATTCTGTAGAGCTGGAAGACAAGTTAGCGCAGGCATTGGGTGAATGCCCACTTCAAGTTCTCCGTAGATGATCTGTACGCAACTGATTTTGACTGCTTGGCGTGTGACTTTGGTATTTTGTGATGGTAGATCATGCTGAGTTCCGACTCGGTATCATTTAAAGGACCAATGTGCCAGTGGCGTAAGCTGCGCCTGGTGTAAAAGCCTCGATATCTAGGAACGTTTCAAGTTATGACAACGACACCAAGAAGCTACACTTCTGTCACGTGATTTCGCAGTCACCACCAACTAGTCATCAGTAAATGGGCAATTTAGTTTCCGTTGTTTCATTGGTTTTTGCCGTTTTTAACGGTTTTCTCAGTATCCGGAAACCTGAAACCCAGAGACCGGGAAACTCGCTCACCCAACTCAAATATTTGTATAGGAAGTCCAGAACGATGAACTAACTACTTTAAACATTGTCAAATATGATCTAATGTCTACTAATAAACTCGTGGGCATGATGATCGACATAATGATTAACAAAATAAGTGCAATAACTGTCCAACGCAGTGTGGTAATCAAAGTCCTCTGGTACCTGTGAGCTGCCATAGATGGGCAAAAGATGTGCTGCCCGAGCAATGGAATCCACATGGATAACTTCAAGAGTGGGCTTGCCACGACGATCTAGCTCTTGCTTCCCAATCCACATGCCTGTGTCTGGGTCACGCTCATCAGTGTGAACAAACCAATTGATCAATGCACACGAAAAATTCTTCTGCCAATACTCAAATGAGAAGAAGAGTAGGACATGCCCGATTTCCATGCCCTCCATGCCGGGCTGGGAATCAACAACAACAAAAACGGTATCGTGGCAGGGGTGGCCAAAGAAGTTTGGAGTTGACCGAATTCGCTCGCGCCACAGGCCGCCTGATCCAGAGAGATCACTAGGGGCGTAAAACGTGGCAACGGCAGAGTGATGAACCTTGATGGCACCATCAAAGACGGGGCATTCCTCCATTGTTGATGGAGCGACGCACTCATCTGGGTGGCGAAATTTGTAGAGGAACTGAGCAAAAATAAGTGGAAACATGGGCTGCTTGATGTACGCTGCAAGGGCATGGAGTTGAGACGGATAACTGGATTCTGAAAGTTTGAGAAGTGAATGATACGCTACTCTAAAAAAGCGTACACTTACGAAATTTAGTTGCAAGCTTAACATCAAACTCACTCATATCTTGAGATGTACCCGGGACAATTGCCTCGTCTTCATCTTCGAGTTCTTCCGTGTTATCAATTGGCACACTGGCTACAGTATTACCAAGCTCAGACGTGGAACGAAGCCCATGCAGCATCCCACTGTCCCCAAGACACCGGCGTAGCGTCAACATCTTGTCCATGCGTTGGAGGGTCGTGAGCATCTGAGTGAGAGCCTGATATCGACTAGATCGTCGCCAAGGTTCTTTGACAGCCCGAATATGTTTTGATTCAGTGATTGATGAGCAGAGTCCATTGGGAGAGCCGAAGAGGTGTATTGAGTGGTAGAAGTGCTTCAGAGCGTGCTGGCGTGGAAGGGAGAGTGTCACACGAACTCCTGCCTCAATAAAGATGGCACGTAGTTCATGAAACATCTCAACACAGTCTCGAAAGCGTTCAAGAGATAGGGAATTAATGGAATTTTGACGGGCAATATAACAGGCATCCATGAATGCCACAACACAGTGCACCATTGCAGACAGGACATAGCCAGCGATTGTGGCAAGAAAAACCTTGAAAGATAAGGTTAATGTGCCAGATGCGATAAGATAATCACCGCACGCATACCTTCATTAACGCCTTAGAGTCATTGCCTGTCCACTGTTTAAAATCACGCCCATCTGCAAACCGGCGAAGACCAGGGAATGGGGCAACTGCCGAGATCCTGGAGTCAGACGAGTCATGAGCCGTGCACCAAAAATGAAAGAAAGATCATACCGGCGGTCAATATCTTCAATAGTTTCCAGCGTGACTTTCTCTCTATGTGTCAAGTGTAGATACTCCAGGACCCATTCAACAAGGTGGTCTTTGAATACCCCTTTGATTAGTTGATGGAGGAGATCAGGTGCGAGTAGTTCATGGATGTCTGCACGCGGGAACGAATGTGTGAATGGCTGTCCAACACTTTATCAGGCATTGACGTCAAAATGAAAGTGTAGTACATACCACAATGTTGTGCCGAACACCGAAATCATCCCAGAGGATACTGGGCTTAAATGTCTTGATGAGGAGGTCGGTTTTCTTGTGTGAGCGTTGATGACTTCCCGGACCATCAAGGTCAGTGGGCACCGCATCACATCTTACATAAGCACAAGACTTTAGCAATGCCGGACAAGAGTGATCACCACGACTTACTTTGGACACCATGTGGAGACAATACCAGCGAGCCAGACCTGTTCCGGATAGTCCGCAATGTATGGCCCAAGACCAAAAATCGTGTGGCGAAAGTGTCCATCAGGGCACCTCATGACTCTTGGCTTCGTCATATAAGGCTTGAGAGGCATGAAAACTAATTCGAGACAGCTGTGGTAAAGTTGGCGACGAAACATCTGAAACTCGGGCCGTTTTCGCTGGCGTTTGCTTGCTTGAAAATGTACTGTCCCTCAACAACGAAGACAAGATGACAAAGTATGTTACAACGTACTCTTTGGGATTGGAAGAAAAGCAATAGGCGTTACACCATTTCCGTGTCCACGCCGAGTGGTATTTGTGATGTTACCAAGCGATGTGTATACAGGGTGATATTCTTGACCTCCTGTTGCGACGGAAACAGTCATCTTGTCACTCCCAGCAACGATTGGGACAAACATCGATCCTTCCGTGTTCTTGTCTTGAGAAATTGTGTCCTAGAGCCATTCATCAGACAGACAACTATACCACAACAACATGGAGGTACTTACCGCCTCACAAAATGCCCAGTTTCCCGACATAAGATTGGAATAAACAAGATGGCCCTTTGCATCGTACTCTTTGTACAGCGTGTACTCGAACTGTCCATCGAACTCCTTTGAGGCTAGTTGTTCCTCGAAAACAGAAAGGATATTCCTTACGTTGAGCTCGTAAGTCTCCTGCATCCACCGGGGAAGAGTCCCGGTTGGTTGCGGTCCATTGTATGACAGTTGATAAGTCACCCAACTAACTCCACCGACTGATATTGAGTCGATCGTGTTGTACATCTCCTTAGCACTCTTCCATGGGACACTGTCGCAGCTAGTGTTGCGGGAACTCACGGCTATTCCCGGCTTTAGTCACGAGCCACAGCCGGCTTGTACATAGCTGGATATAGCCGAGCACAAACTCAAATCCCCATTTGGATGAGTCTGTTTGGGCTCCGCTTGGCTCCAATCTCGGCTTGCCAGGTGGCTAAGCCACTGTAAGCCTATCCTCTTTGGTGACCGAGCGAGCGAAACTCAGTCTCTTTTTTTGTGAACTATCTCCCTGTACAGTGCACGCCGAGTCCCTCATGAGTCACGATGCTAGTGGTCACACCCCCAAACTCCAACACGTCCATCGCTTATGGGACCCCAGTACACACTCGCAGCTCGACGACTGGGTATCTCAGCGCAAGTTACCTCTCACGAGATCAGATCTTTCATATCATGTCACAGGAGATGGCTCCCTTTTTTCTCGGCCCTATGGCTCCTCAAGAATTTATTTCCACCTTTCTTCCAGGTTCACAACCTTCGGGCTTCAAATTTGAACATGGCATGTTTGATCCTCTAGTCGAACTTCGGTCCGAGACCTTGATGTACCGGACATTTGTGAGTAATTGGATCTTCCAGAACATTCTAGGTGTAGTAGGTACTGAAAAAGAGCTCTTAGATCGAAATTGTTCAACCACACCTCAAAACGATCTACATTCGCGAAACATCACACTCGCCAGACAAGGCCCTCACCGGGCACTCAGTTTCTTTCTCGCCCGATTGCACAGTTTACGACGAAGAGAACAAAGACATCACCGAAAATAACTCCGCTCTCAGCGACCTCTTCATCGAGTTCAAAAACAGACCAGAAGAAGATGCCTTCTCGACCCATTTCACGGATGAAAACCCCACTGGATTCATGAGTCAAAAGACCAAAGGGGTCATAATGGCTGGTCAGATTACTACTTACGCGGCTTTGCAACTAGACTGCCAGTACCGCACACATGTCTTCAGCGTCCTCATCGTTAGGGATTACGCACGGCTCATTTGATGGGATCGGAGTGGCGCAATCGTCACCGCACCTATTTACTATCAACAAGATCCTGCGCTATTGGACTTTTTCACCCGTTATGACAACGCAGATAGATCGATGCGAGGACACGATGACAGTGTTCGCTATGCCACACAAGCCGAGACACGGAAAGCCATTGATGCTAACAAAGAATTCTCTATTTCTCAGAAGCTTCTCGTTGTCAATGTCCCTCTTCAATGGCCCAAGTCTGGATACGGCAGTTATGTCATCAAACCACCTGCCGGCCGATTTTATACACCTCCTGGCCGTGCGACTCGCACATCAATCGCATACGACATTGAAAGGAATTGTATCGTCTTCTTCAAGGATTCCTGGAGGGTTGACTGCGATGGAATAAAGAGGGAGGGTGAGATCTATGCGATGCTTAACGACGCGGGGGTACCCAATGTCCCTCGTTGCTCGGCCTCTGGTGATGTCGGCGAGGATATCTATCACTCTACACGTACTAACCAGATTGCTAATGCACATTGGGCGCTGACGTTGTCGAAACACGAATTCACCCCCCACTGCCACCACTGATTAATCCTTGACAACGTCGGCAAAAGGTTGGAAACCTTCCGATGCAGTAAGGACATGGTACGCACCATTCTCGCAGTGTTGATCGGTGCGTATTCAGCCCTCTCTACTTTCGTTGACTGCCAACTGACTGTTTCCAGCTCATCGCGATGCCTACAATAAATGCAGGATCCTTCATCGCGATATCAGCCCCAACAACATCCTATTGACGGAGTGCTCAGACTTCGAAGGTGGGCTGCTCATCGACTGGGACCTTTGTAAATTGGTCGATCCGGACGACCCATCTGCGGGGGGTGCTCGCCAGCCCGCTCGTATGGTATGTTATTTTGATTCCTCCATCTGGAACTTAACGAGAAAATTGTTTTGCAGGGTACATGGCAGTTTATGGTGGCGGACCTCATTGTGAACCCCAAGATCAGCCACACTTTCATTCATGACATTGAGTCCGCGTTCTTTATTTTGCTGTGGATGGCTACCCACTATGTCCAAGCTAAAATGGCGACGGAAGAACTATCCGGTCTTGTCAACTCAATCTTCAACCCACAAGTCTTTGGAAACTCTGGAGGACCAGGAAAACTTGCGTTCATGCGTGGTGTAGAAGAACTTGACAACCTCATATTTCGTGACAATACCCCTCTTGGTGAACTCCTGTCCATTTTGAAGGAGCTACTTGCTGTTCGTCATAGGAGACGGCCGGATGCGCCTCCGAGTCATCCTCACAGTCTAAACATAAACGGCGTCATCCGTCATGCTCGTCGCACGTTGTTACGATTTTCCCCTCTTCGCCCTCCCTTCTCCCTTTCTTTGTGACTTGAGTTTGGTGTCAGACTTCCATTGTACTTTTACGATACGACCCGCTTCGATTCGGGCCCCGGCCCTTATCTCGCGCCCAGCGCATGACTGTTGCGACGCCCCATGGCGCGACTTCCAGAATCCGCCGACGACTTCTGATTCACGCGTCGTCCCGTGGAACGCCCTTGTTCTCCCTTTGTATATTCCCCTTGTTAGCTCTCTAGGACCCGGATCCTAGGATCGCGCCATATGTTTGTCCTTGACAAACATCCTGTACTAGTATATAAGTCTCGTGCTACCTAGCTTGTACGGTAGACTTGACTTCTTGTGTAATACCACACCACTGTCCTCTCTCACGATCCGAACCTTTGAGTCGCCTTTGCGCTTGACTCCCCTTCCTTGCTCGTCTTCGCACTTGAGCCTATATCCGCTATTACCCTTGTGTTTACGGAGACCAAGTGGTACTTGTACACCCTCGAACTGAGTCTTGACCGACTCCCGCACGTCCCGTTACCGTCCGTGACTTAACCGAAGTACACGTCGTACTTAACGCCCCTGTGGTGGCGTTACATTAAGTCAAGTCTCTCACAGTGGCGACATCTAGTTGTGCCCGATCAAAGTTCCACCCAGAATATATCACCCGATTCACTACCGATGAGCTCTCTGACTGTATCAAAGGAGCAGCCGTCTGGGCAGAAGTTAATGGAGTTGAAGGATATTTTATCTTCAATCCAAAAAAGAAAGAGTACCTCCAGATCCATTATCTCGAGGACAAACGTCTCTGGGCCTTTATCGATTACTTGGCCAGAGAAGGAAGCTGGTATACTATCGGACCAGTACCCCTTGATCTACACGTTGGGCCAATAAAGACCAACAACCCAAAAGGAATCGACATCGATTCAGACCCCGACTCTCCTAGTGTCTCCATACCAACGACCACATTACCCCCTCTCCCACTCCCTGATCTCGTACCCCAACCTATGTCCCAGACCTATGCCTCGGCAAGCACGACCCTTACCAGTGGAGGACCAGCTCCTTCTGGTAGTGGAGGCGCTCCTAGCGGCGGCCCGTCAGGTGGAGCAGCGGCTCCTGGTGGCGGAAGCGCAGCTCCTGGAGGAAGTCTCCCGAGTGGCGGCACTAGTGGAGGAAGTGCGCCAGGCGGTGGAGGAGGCGGCGCAGGTGGCGGAGGAGGCGGGGGCGGTGGAGCAGGTGGCGCTCCTATTCCCCCCGTCGGAGCCGCACCAGCTGCAATTCCACCCGCACCAGGAGGACACGGATGCCTAGGGGGAAACCCACCTCCTGAATTCAACAGAGACCGAGAGAAAAGCAAGCAGTTCATGCTGGCGTTCAACCTCTACTGAGAGATGAACCCCACCGTTGACCAGCTCGCCATCCCCTACCCCCGTGCGATGACCTTCCTCTCTTACATCCGCGGACCCCTGGTCGACGACTGGGTCACAGAGCAGTTCGCTTGGCTTGAGGACCAGCGAAACACGGGAGTTCTGATGACAGAAATGAACCTGTGGAACACAGTTCGTGATCGGTTTATGCAGTCCTACACCGATACGGCAGAACGAACCAAAGCCCGGAAGAGTTTGCAAACTCTAACCATGAAAGGCGAAGATATCGATACCTATGTGGCTACATTTTCCAATCTAGTCCACAAAGCGGGATACAACCCCGACGAAGCCACGACCCTGGAAATGTTCCAGGACGGACTCCCAGACCAGTTAGTAATCAACGCCACACGCTTCCAGCATCCGATCACGTGGGATGACTGGAAGGCGGCTGCCCGTTTACAGCAAGCTGAGTACTTGCTTTTGAAGGACCGCTTGGGGAAGAATAGACCTCAGCGCGGAAAGAAGAACGGGAGGGGCCGAGAGCAGTGGGTCCAGGCCCTCCAGCAAAACCGAAACCCAAACGCCATGGATGTTGGATGCGCCAGAGCCTCCGTGGCACTTACCGACGGAGATAAAGCCCAGCTTCAGAAGGAGGGACGATGTTTTAGATGTCGTGCTCAAGGGCACTTGTCGCGTAACTGCCCACAAAAGGGAATGCGCGTGGCTGTTGCCCCCACCGCCGGACCCTCCGCCCTTACCCCGACTCCAAACGTACCAACTCCCACCATCCATTCTATCACCGTATCTTCTAATCGCGTACTTTCGAATGAAGAACAGGCGGATGCGCAGATCGCTGCGATGAAAGCGCAGACCCAGGAGGTCAGGGACCTCATGGTGGACAAGCTCTTTGGACGGGAGGATTTTCTCGACGCTTGAACCCGGCGGCCTGGGCTAGAGCATTAAACCTAAACGTGTACACTAGCAGATACCGATCCATGCGAATTCCAGTCCTGTTTAAATCTGCACACACAACGGCCGAACGACAAGTCCTAGTAGACTCTGGAGCAACCGACAATTTCATTTGTTCGACGCTGCTCAAACGACTTCAGATATCCACCCGAAACGTCTCGCACCCCATCCGCATCTGGAATGTAGACGGGACGAAAAATCAAGATGGAGAGATCACTCAGTACACCGATCTCACCGTACGAACAGGGAAGGAAACCAAGACGCTTCGTTTCCTAATTACGAACTTAGGGAAAGACGAAGTTATTCTTGGGTACCCCTGGTTCACGGCTTTTGAACCCAAGATACGATGGGGAGAGGCGACGTTGAACGAAGAGTTTCAACCGGTCGTCATTTCCAGCCTTTCATCTGTCAGACGAAGCCACGCCTATGGAAGCATCCATACGAGCGTTGGAGACGTATGAACTTGACGAGGAGGCGTGGGAGCAGCTCATAGACGATGAGCGAGACCCCTGTATCGCATTCCTATGAAAAACAACGACGGCCTCGGAACTAGCACAGCGAGAGGCCGCAAAGAAACCTGAACGCACGTTTGAGGAGTTGGTACCCATGGAATACCGACGCCATCGCAAAGTCTTTAGCGAGGAGGCGTCACATCGATTCCCCCCTTCACGAGTGTGGGACCACGCTATTGATTTACTCCCGAACGCCCCGCCAGCGTTGGATTGCAAGGTGTATCCACTGGCGCAGAACGAAGAAGAGGCGCTCACTACGTTCCTCACCGAACAGCTGAGCAAAGGGTATATCAGGCCCTCTAAATCCGCCTACGCCTCGCCATTCTTCTTCATCAAAAAGAAGGACGGGAAGTTGAGACCCGTCCAAGACTACCGACGGTTGAATGAAATTACCGTCCGCAACCACTACCCCCTCCCCCTCATTCCCGAGCTTATCGATCGCATATGAGGGGCCAAACTATTCTCGAAACTCGACGTTAGATGGGGCTACAACAATGTACGAGTCAAAGCGGGAGACGAACATAAGGCGGCGTTTAAAACGAACCGAGGGCTGTTCGAACCCCTGGTGATGTACTTCGGCCTTACCAACTCTCCGTCAACGTTCCAGGCGATGATGGACTACATCTTCCGAGACCTCATCCTACTCGGATTAGTGATCGTCTACATGGATGACATCCTAATCGCTACCGCTCTCGACCACGCCCAACACAGGGAAGTGCTGCATGAGGTGCTGCGCCTCTGCGAAGAGCACGACCTGTACATTAAACCAGAGAAGTGCGAGTTCGAGGTACTGGAAATCGAATACCTCGGACTCATCATTGGACACGGGAATGTCCATATGGATCCTGTTAAAGTGCGGGGGATCCTGGAATGGCCCGCCCCGAGAAGCCTCAGAGAAGTACGCGCCTTCCTCGGCTTTTGCAACTTCTATAGGCGCTTTATCCGAGGATTCTCCACCCTCACGCGCCCACTGCATGACCTTACAAAGAAAGACACCCCCTGGCATTGGGACCAGAGACAGCAAGATGCGTTCGATAATATTAGATGAAGCATCGGCCGAGAACCCACTCTCCTCTTCCCCGACCTCGCAAAACCATTTGAGCTCGAGGTAGATGCATCCAATGTGGCCCTAGGAGCCGTACTCAATCAGTTGGGACCGGACCAACGCATGCATCCAGTCGCATTCCACTCCGAATCACTAACGGAAGCGGAACGCAACTATGACATCTACGACCGAGAATTACTAGCAGTAGTGAAGGTGCTTCGAGCATGGCGCACCTACCTAGTCGGATCTCCCCACAAGATCATCATTCACACCGACCACGCCAATCTGCAGTATTGGAAAGACCCCCGAAAAATCAGCCGAAGAGTGGCACGCGAATTTCTAGAATTGTCGGAGTACGACTTCGCATTGAAGCACGTACCCGGCATAAAAAACGGTCGCGCGGACGCCCTCTCACGACGAGCTGACTATGAGCCTAACGAGGAGGACAACAACAATGTTATCGTCCTCCCCACTGATCGGTTCATACGCGCCACCCAGATGTCAATGCACGACATGGACATCTGGACGCAAATCGCGCAAAATATGGACGAGGAAGCCGTCCTGACGTGGGTCGAACCCCACAACCTGAAAAAACACCAAGGTCTCTGGTGGAAAGGAGATGCTCTCGTTGTTGTGGGAGACAACGATCTTAAATGGGGGGTAATCACCTTTTTCCACGACACGCCTAGTATGGGTCACCCGGGAATCGCAAATACGCTAGAGTTGGTGCGACGGGACTACTGGTGGCCGAACATATGGAAGGACGTAGAAGACTACGTCAAGGGCTGTGCAACATGCCAAGCCAACAAAATCAACCCCCACCGACAAAAGCCACACCTTTTCCCCATCACCACAGACCCCGACGCCGAACCATTCGAAGTCGTGACAATGGACTTCATCACCAAACTACCTCCGTCCAATGGATACGACTCTATCCTCACTATCACCGACCATGACTGTTTGAAGGCGGCCATTTTCATCCCATGTAATGAGACAATCACCGCAGAAGGAGTAGCGCGACTCTACCTTCACCACGTCTACCCACACTACGGCATTCCCCGAAAGATGATTACGGATCGTGACCCACGCTTCACGTCCGCCTTCATGAAGGACTTGTGTAAGACACTGGGGATCCGTCAGAACATCTCCTCCGCATACCATCCACAGACTGATGGGCAGTCCGAACGCACTAACCAGTGGCTAGAACAGTATCTCCGTCACTGGAGCAACGTGCAACAAGATAACTGGGCGGAGGCACTCCCAGTAGCACAATTCGCGCACAACTCGTGGCCGAACGCCACCACCAAACATTCCCCATTCTCGCTGATCATGGGATGGGAACCACGTACCACGTGGACATCAAAACCCACGTCAACTCCATCCGTCGGTCAGCGACTAGAAGAAATGGGCAACAGACGCCAGCACGCTCAAGACTGCATCAAGCACGCCCAAGAGCTTATGGCAAAGAAGGGGAAGACGCGCTTCATACCTTATCTAGAAGGCGCTCAAGTATGGTTGGAGGGGACGAACCTCCGGACCTTTTACCCCACCGCAAAGCTCGCCCCAAAATGCCACGGACCGTTCCGAATCAAGAAAGTCTTATCAGCGGTCTCGTACGAACTAGATCTTCCGAAGACGTGGAAGATACACCCTGTGTTCCATGCGAACCTCCTGACACCATATAAGGAGATGGAACTTCATGGAACTAATTTCACACGACCTCCACCTGACCTTATCGAAGGAGAAGAGGAATTCAAAGTGGAGCGCGTGTTGCAATCTCGCCTTCATGGCCGAGGGCGTAAACTTCAGTTCCTGATCCAATGGAAGGGATTTCCCATGAGTGACAGCTCGTGGGAATCACTTGACAACGTTCGCCACGCACCTGACCTAATTGCCGAATTCTACCGGCAGAATCCCACCGCCGAAGGGGCTGGACGAAAGATATAAAAGACGCGCCTCCTTCCACCCACTCCCGCTGTCAATGATCATCCCCGAAAACCTCATGTCTGAAACACCGGTTATCACCACTGTGCCCGTCCGCCCTCCATCCCAGATTATTCTTGAAAACCTCACCGTGCCATCCCAGGAAGCTGGTATCCCAGTCATGGGGTACGACGCCTATACTCCCTACTCGCGCATTGTTACCCCGGAACCACTACCGGAGTTTGTACTCGACCCTGTTACCTCCCTGCCTACCGTGGCGGAATCGGCTGAGTCACCGAAATCCTCCGAGTCAGCGTCTCCACCCCCACTTGTATCTCCACCCCCGCTCAGCTCTCTCCACCAAACCAACCTCCCACTACCCCCATTCCCACCTGGAATCGACCACGTTTTTACCCCCATTGCCACCACCGAAGTCGCCGCCCCTGACCCCCGCTACGCCCTCCTCGATGACGAGGACGATGACAAGTCAGGCGAGCCGGGCATCCCCTACTTCCCCAATGACCCTACTTCTCCACGCTTCTACCCGCTCATGATCGGAGAGCCGGGCAAGAAAGAGGTGGCACGGTACATTTACTACCATAAGGATTACCAGGAAGTTGTGGGAACGATGGGCAAGGGGGAGCCCTGTTACGTCACGTCCATCTACCTGCGTACCGTCCAAGCTGACCAACTCCCACAACACGTCACAGACCAGCAGGTGGAGCTATTCCACCCTCATGACCCCCGTCGCATCGTAATCGACGAGGTAATTTCCTCCCTCCATTACCCCGCGTTGAATGCGGACGTCTCCCGCCTACGCACCTGTCTCGAAGCGCGAGACGCGCTTAAGGTGTGCCGGGACGATCTCCGCCGACTGGAAGCAGAGGCGGTTAAGGACCAATTCCACCTTGACATGAATATGTCGAGCGTACGGAAAAGGTTGCAGTACGCCCGAATCATCCCCCTCATCAGTGATCAATATGTGGAACTGATGATCAAACCCACTCGCCCCCGCCACTCGTCTGAGCTCCGCGCCGATGGCGCGGGCGAGATGCCACTACCACCACGTACTGGAGGGCCTAGCGAGATGCCGCGCCTTCAGGGGGAAGGCAGCACGCGTCGTCGCAGGTGCTACGAGTGTCGGTCCAAGGACCACCTCGTAAGAGATTGCCCCGAACGAGGCCGGCGAGACGCATGCCAGTGGTGTGGCAGTCTTGCCCATCGCGTGGATGTCTGCCTCATAAGGCGACTATCCCCGATGTCGGCCCGCTACGAGAACCCCACGCCGCACACTCGCTGGTGTGGGAAATGTCTCGACTTTCGGGCCACACATGACGAGATTGACTGCCCCCAGTACGAAGGATGTCGTAAGTGTGGTCGCCGAGGGCGTCACATGTTCTTGCGCACTCATACCTGCCCCCGTTCTCCCTCCCCTTACCCGGCTACTGTTATTCCTGAGGAGGACTGTTACTATACCAGCGATTAGTCGAAGTCGAGGCGACTTCGAATCTGACGGGGGGGTAATGTTACGATTTTCCCCTCTTCGCCCTCCCTTCTCCCTTTCTTTGTGACTCGAGTTCGGTGTCAGACTTCCATTGTACTTTTACGATACGACCTGCTTCGATTCGGGCCCCGGCCCTTATCTCGTGCCCAGCGCATGACTGTTGCGACGCCCCATGGCGCGACTTCCAGAATCCGCCGACGACTTCTGATTCACGCGTCGTCCCGTGGAACGCCCTTGTTCTCCCTTTGTATATTCCCCTTGTTAGCTCTCTAGGACCCGGATCCTAGGATCGCGCCATATGTTTGTCCTTGACAAACATCCTGTACTAGTATATAAGTCTCGTGCTACCTAGCTTGTACGGTAGACTTGACTTCTTGTGTAATACCACACCACTGTCCTCTCTCACGATCCGAACCTTTGAGTCGCCTTTGCGCTTGACTCCCCTTCCTTGCTCGTCTTCGCACTTGAGCCTATATCCGCTATTACCCTTGTGTTTACGGAGACCAAGTGGTACTTGTACACCCTCGAACTGAGTCTTGACCGACTCCCGCACGTCCCGTTACCGTCCGTGACTTAACCGAAGTACACGTCGTACTTAACGCCCCTGTGGTGGCGTTACACACGTCATCTTTGAAGCCGTCCACTGCTGTTGGGCCATTGCAAGAGGAAGAGAATTTACAAAAGCGACTCCAAGACTACAATGAACGCATGGACGCCCTCAGTGACCATGAGGTCATTATCACTGTCATTACTGAAGCTATCGATGATACATTGACAGGTGTCCCTTGGCCAGCCATCGAACCTGCCACAAAGCAGGCGCTTATTCTCCCCCTTACCGACAAGTTGGCCATACATTTGGGTTCCAAGAGATGCAGGGAAGCTGCAGTGGAGTGTGAAAGTGGGGAGCTCGTGGAACGGCAGGCATTACCGAAACAAAACAAGTCACTTTGATACCTCGCATCTTCTTAGTCTGTCATCATACTGTCGATTTGTACACCCTTATGTCTTAGTGTCAGTGTAACTGTGAATCGTTTGCGCAGCGCAATGACTTGATGATGTTCGGCAAGGTGCACACGCGCGACATCACATGATGCATGAGGCTTGAGGCCTTGAGGAAGTTGAGGAGGTCTGTTCGCTTATGTCTGTTCATTTACTTACATATAGTGGGGGCAACTCATATTTTTTTTTGTCCCACATCTGCATCAATGCCCACTCGACGTGCTCCAAAGGCCAAAGTTGTCAATAATGTCCCCTTGGACCAACACGAAGACTCACTGACTCCTGCTGCCCCGGTGCCCTCTCATCCTTTGACTGGCCAGGTGCGGCGTACTCATTCCCGTGTACCGGTGAGTTTGATATTGTTCGACGCTGGGGGTTATAACTGTTGCCCACAACTTAGTCTACTACTGCCGCTACAAAGGCCAAAGTTGTCCCCGCAGACCCGCAAGACTCTTCAATTCCTGCTGCTCTGGTGCCCTCTCGTCCGTCAACTGGCCAGGGTCGGTATGCTCGGACCCATGTGCCGGTGAGTTCAATATAATTCTAATGAAGATTTTGCTTTGACATCCATAAGCATACTGCAATCAAGCCCGTCGCACATGACAGCAGCAGTGAAGAATTCGAGCTTCCCGACGTCGCCAGTGATAGTGACGGTCCCCAGGATGAACCAGCTCCTGATCACTCAAAAGGCTTACTCACTCTGCAATCCAACACTCTTGCCACTTTAGACTCTGACACTGGGCCTCCAGTCAGCGATATGGAAGTCTTTTTTGACAAGTTTTGTAATGAGGATGGTGTGAAGATGAGACGGTGCAATGCGTGTTTGTAAGTCATCACGTATTATTCGCGCCGTGATTCTGATGAAGCATCAGGAAGGAGGGCCTTAGTGAAGAGAAGGCACGCTGCTATGGTCCAAATATGGGTAACAGTAACCTTCGGAAACACCTGGTCGTGAAGCATTTGGCCTTGTACAAGGATGCTGCCAAGACTCACAACTGGAAGCACAAGTCTTTAGATGCGCAAGATAAGCCTGCCATGCAGGAAGGCTCGCCTGGGCATGGGCTTCCTGATTACACTTATGCTGTATTCATCCAATTTCTTATTCGCTTCATCATCGCGGATGACCAGGCAAGCATTGCCCTACTTGACTTCTGTCTTACCTTACCCTTTTGAACCCAGTCACTTCGTGTAGTAGACTGCCCTGAATTTCGTGATATCTGCTGGCTTCTCCGACCTGAACTCGAACACATCCCACATCGTGACACAATATGTGAAAACATTACCATTGAATGGGCGAAAGCCTTCACGGAATTGCGTGACGAACTTTCTGTAGGTCATCTCCTTGGTGCCAAGAGTATTGATGACATTGTATTGACCCGTAACTGCAAGAAATCATGTGGTTGGATAAGTTTCACCGTGGATATCTGTAGGGTTTGAAAGTCCGGTTGGGTCCGGTTTTTTGACCATATTTGGTCCAACTGCAACTGCAACTGGTTGCCAAAAAATGAAATTTGTTGCAACCTCAACTGCAACTGCAAAAAACTGCAAAAAAACCAGTTGCACCAGTTGCAACTGGACCCAACTGAATGTTATTTAATCTATCTGAAACTGGTCTAAACTGAGTCAAAACCACTTATAATTAGTGTTAATAGGTACTTATAATAAATTTCTAAGTGCAACTGCCTTATAATGAAAAAATAATTAGGTAAAACAGCCAAAAGAAGCAAAAGTTATGAGTAAAATGATTGTTTTGATCATAACTTGCTCAGTTTTTGGCCGATTTGGGTGATCTTAGGCTCGTTTTGATCAGAAATTCAGCCCAATCACCTGCTGACTAAGAAATCGGTTGCAACCGGTTGCAACCGGTTGGAGGTCAGCTGCTATTTCGGGCAACTGCAACTGATACATTCTAGGATTAGGTACAACTGCAACCAAAAGTCCGGTTTTTTCCAGTTGCAGTTCAGTTGAGTTGCAGTCTTTTTCAGTTCCTGCAACTGGACTTTCAAAGACTAGATATCTGGTCAAGTAGATCCTTATCCCGTATCTGGCTGTTACATCACACTGGATCGCCCAGGACGCTAATAACAATCTCTCTCTGAAAGCTGCTCTAATTGGCTTTCACCGCCTCATGGGTGCACATATGGGTAAAAACATTGCTGAGGCCATCATGTCCCTCATTGATCGCGCCCGTATTACATCAAAGGTATGTGTCCGTGTGTCGATACCAAGAACCTTACTGAGAACCATAGGTCAGCCATTTCACTCTTGACAATGCTTCAAATAATGCGGCTGCTATGAAAGAGTTGCAGGAATTACTCGCCGAGCGTGAGGTCGTGTTCCATCATCTCAATAATCGTATCATGTGCTACCCCCACGTCATCAACATCTGCAGCGCCCACATCGTCGGCGCAAGTACTCAAGTCAGCAAGAAATACCTGGACAGCAACGGTTTGGATGGTGACGATGACGACGACTTTGATACTATTTCCCCTCATTGTCAAACAGGGCCCGAACTCGACGATGAGTTCATCGCATCACAGCCACCAGGGCGTCAGGCGTGGCTTAGGAGTCTGAAAAGCGATCCTATCAAATGTGTTGCGTATATTATCTGCTACATACGTGCATCGGATGCCAGAAAGCAGACATTCGCGGGGATCGTCCGGCTCTGTACCAAGGATGACCCTGATCTATGCAATGCTCTGCCACTCCAGCTCATTCAGCATGTCAAGACTCAATGGGATTCTGTTTACCTCATGATTCAACGTTTCCGTTTTCTTCGAGAGGTAAGCTTAGATGTCCTCATGAACCGTCAGTACTAATTCTAGACATTAAGGCTGTAGATATGTATTTCGCTAAAGACTCAGCCATTGAGTCTATGAAGTTAAGCGCCACCGACTGGGAGCTCCTAGAGAGCATAGAAGTCGTCCTTGAGGTACGTTCTCCGAACACCCTTCGCACGTCATATTGACCTGATTACAATCACGAGGCTGCACACGTGGTCCTGCAAACTATGTCATCTGAATCAATGCCGGTCTTGTGCGGTGCCATTGCCAGTTTCGAACTTCTCATGACCAAGTGGGAGCGACTGGGTGAGGAACACCCGGAACTGCGATATTGGACACAGGTCGGTTTGGCCTGGGCACGAAAGTATTACAAGCGGATGGACGACACCGATGCCTATGTCATCACCATGAGTGAGTTTCTGTCTCCTAGATTATGCAGTTGCTGATGCGTGCGATATAAAGTTCTCAACCCTTCCATACACTTCTCATGGATCCAGCGCGAGTGGGATTATTCGGAATACATCGAGAGGTCCAAACAGATCATGCACGACCTTGTAAGTACTTGACCTATTCTCACGTTCTTGCATTGACTATTTGCCCTAGATGCACAAATATCGTGAACAAGACCCATCTATCGTGCAACCTGCTCAAATCGAAGCTCCCCGGGCCTCCAAGCTCCCATCGTATGCAAAGACGTCAATGCGCTTCCAGCTCAAGGATCACCCCATTTACCCCAGACTCAATAGTTCAGACCAGATGGGAAGTGTCGAAGACGAATTTGCAAAGTACACCTCGGGTCCGTTGACGTCGGACAAGACCAGCATTCTGATCTACTGGGAGGTAAGCCCTGTATCTCACTCAATCAGGTTAGCAGCGCTATTATAACTCGCGCTACCAATAGGCCCACAAGTCAGAATTCCCAACTCTGTTTGCTATCACCATGGACTACCTTCCGATTCAGGTGTCTTCCATCCCATGCGAGCGTGTCTTCTCATCAGCCGGGGAGACCGATACCAAGAAACGAAATTGGATCACCGCGGCCTTAATGGAGGCTCTACAAATGCTGAAGTTCCTGCTGAAGAAGCAGCGTCTAGACTTCACAGCTGGTTGGAAGACCCCAGAAGCCGCAATGCTGGGAGAGACCAAGACAGAGGAAGACTCTCAGCTGATGATCACGCTTGATTCTTTGTTGGGTGAGGACGTTGAAGCGGCAAGGGATGAACTACTTGGCGACAATATGAAGAACTATGACGTTGAACTCTAGGTATTTGGTTTAAGACACCTCACATGTTCCCTCGATACTTCCATGTATTTCGATACACTCTGAAATCGCACTCTTGTCTCATACATGCTCTCGTTGTTGTTGTTGTAAAAACTGTGAGAATGTCCCGTCGGAGTTCTAACTAGCACAGACCATTCCGTTCTCTCTGTCTGTCTCTCCCATTTTCATCTGCTGGACCCAAATCCCTGTCTTTTTTCGTTGACTTATATTTCCGGGATATATTTGATCAACCCAAATTCCCATCCCCATGTCGGATTCAAGTGAACACCTCAGGACACATCTAAATAGGCAGCAGCCCAACATAGTTCGTGTACGTGGAAGGTATAGAGTGGGAAGGTTACTGGGTTCTGGCACTTCCAGTGAGCCATTCTAATTGAGGCCCTTCAATTTTACTCAACCCTCTAGGGGATGTCTATCTGGGACGAGATATCAAAACTGGGCAAGACGTTGCCCTAAAATTTGAACTTCAAACACACTCTCTTAGGCTCTCTCACGAGCATAGCATCTACAAGGCCCTCTCTGGCATGTCAGGAATCCCTACCATGCATTGGTATGGTAGAGAGGTCCCCTACAACGTGATGGTACTTGATCGCCTCAACCTCACATTAGAAGAGGTGATATCCAAGCGCCATGACATCAACTTGGTATTTTTGTATGCGGATCAAATGGTAATATCCATCTGTTTCACACTCCTGGATGTTTAGCTCATATACCCACTCTTTTACAGCTTTCGTGTCTCAAATCACTACATGAACGAAGCTACATTCATCGAGATGTCAAACCCACAAACTTCATGACAGGCGCTAGCGAACTAAGCAGCCAGGTGTTTCTGATCGACTTCGGCTTGGCCCAACTCTTTCGCAATCCCTCTACTCGTCGACATGTTCCGCTGGTTTCTGGGCTCAAGACCGTAGGCACCATCATCTTTACCTCAATCAACAGCCATTCAGGACGGACACAGTCACACCAGGACGATCTTGAATCGCTTGTGTATAGTATAGTCTATCTATGTCGTGGTCGCTTACCTTGGCAGAACATTGTCAAGGGGTCCGTTGAGAAGTACGTGGCATCTGTTCTTGAGAAGAAGATCGCCTCGAGCAAAACTCTTTGCCAAGGCCTACCTGCACCCTTTGTTGCTTTTACATAGAGATGTCAACGAGTTATCGTCAAACGAGTGTACTCGCGAGTGTGACTCGTTTGTGACAAGTACTCGTGCCCGCGAGTACTCGTTCCCACGAGTACACGCGAGTACGAGTTTCCATTTTGGAACGCGCGAGTACTCGCGGTACTCGCGGGGTCACGTGATTATTTTCCGGGTTGGCAAAGATATATTATATTATACACAAAAAGTAAATACTACTACAGACTAAGTACTGTGTAACTACTTGTATAATCCCCTGCGATCCGTGTCAACGCTGCCGTCTGAGTCGTTGTTGTCGGCCCATGCTAGCGTGTCGCGACTCGCGTCGTTCCGTCATACAGTCATCGACTCGGCGTCGTGGTTGTCCCTTGTTGTTGGCCATCGCTCCGCCTTCGTAAGTCGACGGGCGTTGCCCTTGTCGTTATCGATGACCCATGGTCCGAGTAGTGGTCGACGGGCATTGCCCGGTCGTCGTGGTCGATGGGCATTGGCCCGTCGTGGTTCCGTCATCGCCATCGCCTCGCCCCATTGCTGTTCCTGGTGTCGTAGTCGTGGCTGCATTGGCAGGGTGCTGGGTGACAGCTGGAGTTCATGCAGCTCGAAGCTGCGTCGGCGAACTTGAGGCGTGTTGTCGTAGTCGTAGTTTGTCGTTGGCTATGCACGTGGCTTGGATTGTCGGAGATTCCTCAGCCAATAGAAACTGGCAATCACCGAGCGGGCGTGGAAAAGGTCACTTCCCACAGCTTCCCACGCTCAACATCCAAGACTACGACAACCACAAACCCCGCCAACACATATCCTGTCCCAAACACGACGACGACGGCCTGTCACAGCCACCCCAACGACGACTACGACACAGCGGGCCGTGGCAGCAATGACGACGAAGACGACACACCGGCCGCGGCAACGACGACGACGACGACACACCGGCGACAGTTCAACCACAACGGCAATGACAGCAAGGCTGGCTCGTGCGATAGACATCAACGGCGAGCGACGACACGACGGCAAGGCAACCTCAAACGATGACGACGACGCGATAGACGGCGGCAGCGGCACACCGATAACATGACAGGCGGCGGTAGTGACCCGGATGCGATGGCGGGGGGTACGCTGGGGCAGGGGGATTATAATTTATAACTACGATAGTACATCATTTGTAACTTCTTTAGTAGTGTAGTGCTAAATAATGAAGTACTCGTTTAAAACGAGTACTTGTGCGACTTAAACGAATACGAGTACTCGCACTCGCGAGTACTCGCGGCTCAGACGGGTACTCGCGGCGCGAGTACGAGTGTCGGTTCGGAAAACTCGGCGAGTACTCGCGCTTACGAGTACTCGCCGCCGCGAGTACGAGTCGAGTACGAGTACAACTTCGGAGATTTCCGACGAGTACTCATACTCGCGAGTGTCACTCGTTGACATCTCTACTTTTACACAGCATATCCAATCCCTCGGCTTCGATGAGAGGCCACAGTACGACAAGCTTCACACCCTCCTCATGCAATGCTTGGCTCGTGATTCCAACGGTGTCGTGTCAAACCCCATTACCGTATCACCTTTACCCAGCAAACCTGGCAACTCCTTACCGCGCAGCGGCCGAATGTGAGTCGAATTCTTTTGTTGCTTGGCCATTGTTGATGGCGAGTATGCGTTGCGCAGCTTGCGTTCATCTGGATGCTCAACAAATGTTTTGACCGCAAGGCCATTGTGACGCGTTAGTTTGTGTTCTGGCTTTGGATATGTACCTTGCATGTTGTACCCTCCTTCTGTACTTTCTGTACTCTATTGTGCTCAGAGTATGTGCAAATTGTGAGGCTTTGTTACATGTCCCGCAAGTCCTAGGGCTGCATACTGTACCTGTACCGAATGGGCCAGACGGGTCTGTACTACGGTCACGGCACCGTGCCATTTGAGCTCAAAACAACTCACCAGACGGACGGTGGAGGGGACGGCCATCACCCGTCTAAGACCGTCACAGTATGACCGTCAACGGCACTAGACGGTTTGGATGGGTCTCTCCAAAAAAACATCTCCTGCGTCACCAACTTAACGTTTGCTTCCCACCCCCCTGGCACCACTATCAACAAACTGCCGATTCCTCCATCATGCCGAGCCATTCCAGCCCCAACCTCGAGCCTGGCTCTTCGACACCACCTCTCCCACTTCTCCCATGATCATGATCGTACACATCTCCAAAGTCTCTCCTCCTTCCCCGAGTCGCAACATGGCTACAACCCACCTCGTCAAACTGCCACCAAATTACTCTGCGAGCACGCACAATCCATTTCCTTTACCAGCCTTGGAACATGCAGGTGTGGGCCGATCTCTGACTATCCAGACCACGAATATCGCACGGACGGGTCTGGTGTGTTGAGAAGCGCCAGGATCTGTTCGATCTTCCGCCTGCACATGCCGTGATTCACACGTTGTGCTCTCTGCTGCAGGTGAATGGGGACCTTGGCATTGGTGGCAAATGACAAGTTCCACTGGCTATTCAAGTGCCACATGCATGACAGCTGTGGCGGCTCCACGCACACGTATTCCCAACTTCTTGTTCAGCACCATGCGCCGCAAGGCTCTTGCATTGGATCCTTCTGACTTGTTAGGGGAACCAAGGATGCTCGATATGTCGTTGAAAAGTGGGAACCTGGAGATGACGCTAGAATCTGATTACCAGAAGATATTTCACCTCTGGTGAGTCGCGTGAGTCGTGTGCCAAGGTGATATCTCTGATCAGGTCCGAACCTCTTAGCATCACAGTCTGGGACGATTGGTCGCAGATGTCCCCTCATGTGGCTGTTCTGGATCGATTGCTCCGCCTCTCCTTCACAGTTTCGGGCACAGAAGTCGTCGCCATAGGCCCAGTGAGCACCATACCGAAGCTCGTTTCCTACGGCTCCCGCTTCTTAGCAAATCTCGACGCACAGAAGATATTTCACCTCTGGTGAGTCGCGTGAGTCGTGTGCCGAGGCGATATCTCTGATCAGGTCCGAACCTCTTAGCGTCACAGTCTGGGACGATTGGTCGCAGATGTCCCCTCATGTGGCCGTTCTGGATCGATTGCTCTGCCTCTCCTTCACAGTTTCGGGCACAGAAGTCGTCGCTGTAGGCCAAGTGAGCACCATACCGAAGCTCGTTTCCTACGGCTCCCGCTTCTTAGCAAATCTCAACGCACAGCGAGAAGGTGCAGCACGGGAGTCGAAAGCATTCCGAATTGCCCAGTCACCCAAGCCGGATGACCCCCTCTCCGCTTTCGCCAATGCCATGCTCCAGATGGCATGGACACGCCTACATGAGAAAGAAGACAGCCTGTTGTATGTTGTACAGCAGCGGATGCAATTCTCGCTCGGTTCCCTGAGGCTCGTCGTCTTCCCGCGGACGATGGAGGATAATGAAATGGCGTCGTTCACCGCAAGCGATCTGCGTTCCAATCTCGACCTCATCGTCGAATCTAGTGACCTTGGTCATGTTCAAAGAGTTTTTATTACTTGTACCTTTGCTTGTACTTCACCAACTCGATAATGCGTAAATACAATGGCCTGAACCTCCGCATTTTGATCCACTAGGACGACACCGTCTACTGTAGTCACGGCCGTCTCCGTACCCGTCCGTAGCCGTTGGGGCTCTGCTAACCAGACTTGATGGACGGCAGACGGCCGACTTAGCTGGCTTGAGCTGTTGGCTCAGAGAAAATTAGCCGAGAATTTAGCCCAGGCTCGGCTCCATTTGCGAGCCGACAAAGTGGGCTCACACGGCTCGGGCTTGGGCTGGCTCGGGCTGGACGAGCCCCGCAACACTAGTCGCAGCTGTTGTGGTCCATCTGATGTGTTGTAGTAGCCATTGCCCTCCAGAGGTCAAGGCCTTGTCGAATGTCTTCTGCAGAGGACTGAAGTCGTACATAGTGGTAGTAGGCCCATTCGTATTGCAGCCAGTCGTTAAAAGGAAGCCACGGGTTGCCACATGACTCGGACAAGTCTGATTTTGGTTGTCGTGGGACAGGTTCTCCAAGGAATGCACCATCAGACGAACAAGGACGGGCTTATAAGTATTCAGTACCTTATACAAGCAATTATGTACCAGTCTGTGACATACCTGAGAGGTGGGGATGGCGCACAATATGCGGCACAAATAGTGTTTGAAAGTCCAGTCCTATGAACTGGAAAAAAACCAGGACCGGACCGGACCGCAACCGATGGCAACCGGACCTTCAGTTGCAGTTCATCGGGCCTGAGAATTTTACCGGTTGCGGTTCACCCAAATCTGGCAAGTGGGTGAACCGCCACAGGGCCGGTTGGGACCGGTCCCAACCGGTCTTTACAACCACAACCACGCCAGCATCGACAATGACTCCTACGAGTCTACGACCACGAATTCGACACCCAGGCCAACTGCAGCGCCGATGCCGACACCAACGACTTGCGGCCTCAACAGCAACAACTGCGCCAACACACCAACTCGGACGACCACGACCACCGCCACTCCGACATCGACGACAAAACATCAACAACCACGACAACCCGCAACAACACGTCGACAACCACAACCACAACCAAGACAACGACCTCAACAGCTGCAACCACGACATGTCCACAATGGTGGCACATCGACAGCCACACCATCGACAACCACCCAAGCACCACCACAACAGCCACAACAACAATATATCAACAACCACCACACCGACCAAGACGACAACACATCGACGGCTGCAAGAACGACCCACCAACAGCTGCAAGACACCGACAGCCACAAGACACCGACAGCCGCAAGAATGACACGCCAACAGCCACAAGACACTGACAGCCACAAGAATGACGATGAACAGCCGCAACACCAACTCATCGACAACCACGACGACGATGACTCGAGTCGACGATCGGGCAATTAGTGTCGCGGTTCGCAGAAGTGGACGCTTACTATACGGTGATGACGCCCTTAGTAAGTCGTAATCAGTCATGGACTTCTTATCAGTCAGCGTAGTCGTACGGTATCACATGTCAGCGCGATGTGACTCATTCATAGGACAGTCGTATTAGGGTTCGAGCTAATATTGCTAGTCGTAGTACTGATTCGGGAGGAGCTTTAAAGTGTCCTCGTATGTGTATAAAGAGTAGTCGTCGAAGACCAAGATACGCCATCTTGGTCTTCTTTGAATCACCACTCTCTCTTCTCATCTGCACTCTAGTTTGCTTGTCTCTACGTCGAGCAAGTCGTCTTCATCGATATAAGCCCAGTGACTCGTCTACGTCCTGGTGCCATACACGTCACGTGCCTCGATAAGCGCCGTGTACCCGTGGGAATAGTCACGTGACTAGCAGCTCGATATTCGCTAAGTCGTGAACGCCCTTTCGTCATCCAAGTCGGACTAACGCTCGTGGTGGCGTTACATTAAGACCAAGATCCCTCACCGTGGCGTTCACTACTCGAGACCAGTGGACTAATTTTCAGACTTACTCCCTTGAACAAAGGGGAGACCGCAACGTACCAACACAGTTCCTAGGAGCCGCAAGGTGGAGAGAATATCGCGGAGATACAGGATACTTCATCGATTTTGCATCAGGACCTACAAGGTTTAGACCAGTTGAGTTCAACTTCGATCACGTCTGTTGGACAGAGATTACGTGGAATCCGATCGACAATAGGTGGGACGTAGTACGCCCAGCAGGAAGACTCTACAACTGCGATATCGACGCACGTAGCGTACCAACCCGAGAGCAGTGGGGACGTATCGATGGACAAGCAGAAGAAGAGCCAAGCACTTCGGAACCCAGAACCCCAGCACCTTCAGAAACTAGTGAAGAAGGTGAACAATTCGACGAAGAAGATTCGGAAGTAGAAGAAGTAACCAGACTAGCTGAGTCTATCCCCGTATCACAGCCAGAAGTCATTCGAGTAAACCCACCAGCCAATATGGCAACCGCCACTGAAACCATCACCAACGAAGCGGTGGAAGAAGAAATTCGAAGGACTCGGGAGGAAGCGGAACAACTCCTACTCCCCATTCACCCAGCCACAGACAACTTTATAAGACCCGCATTCGCTAAACGAATGGGATTGGGACTCCAACCATTGGAACGCCCAAAGAAGATATGGAATATAGATAATACGGAGAATAAAGCTGGGTCTATCACTCATTTCGTAGACCTGGACGTACAGACAAAAGGGATCCACAGGATTATCCGATTCCTTGTCACCGACATTGG
>JAKEYF010000151.1:0-137537 GCA_021527775.1 Lactarius sanguifluus | reverse complement strand
ATAACCCCATCAATACAATGTGTCTTTCATTGGTTGGACATGTCACCCATAGAAAATGGTCGGGAGGTCCGTGTATAGATGCGATCTTTTGATCTCTTCTGACAGATAAAAATATATACATGGCTAGACTGATGGAGTGCCTGTCAATGTTCGGTCCCTGAACTCATATGGATACCCATCAATACAAGGTGTCTATAACTGGTTGGACATGTCATCTATGAAAGATGGTCGGGAGGTCCGCACTTAGCCACATTCTTATGTCGATCTCTTCAGAAGGATAGAAATACCCACTCCTGGCACACTAAGTACTCACTTCAAATTCATCCAAACTTCCTGGACTCCCCATGGACCTGTTATGCTGTTGATGCCATGATTGATGCATCCCTGATCCCCCCTCACATTCATTTAGTGATACCCTTCGGTATACCCTATTTCCTGTGTTCCCAATGACATATATTTGCTACAATAGGTGCTAGTTTCACTCATGTAGACTCATGATCGAAAAGCGGACCCCCCGCCCCCAGCCGGCGCCGGCTGGAGTATCAACCATGTGGGAGTCTCCGACGTCGGCCGACGTCGGCTGAGTATGAACGATAGAAGATTCTCACCGTCGGCTGGGGGTATCAATTATATAAGCCACCACTGATCATTATGTGGGCACAATGCGTCTCAATTCCACCGCTGAAATAGCGCAACCGGAACTTGAGATAGAGGTGACGCGCATTATGGCAAACCGTATGGAACGCCGCCGTCTCCTTGCGGAGAAAGTGCTAGACACGGCCCAAGATGAAGTTTTCTGTTTGGCTGGCTTTACATATAGTCAGCAGATAGCTGAAAAAGCTACTGCAGCCAAGCCAAAGAAAACCTTCGAAGAAATGGTGCCGAAGCACTACCGTGACTTCGCAAAAGTCTTCTCTGAGGAAGAATCCCAGAGGCTCCCTGAGCATCAACCGTGGGACCACGCCATAGATCTTGAACCAGATGCAGTCAAGCACTGGAAGATCAAAACGTACCCTATGTCACCCAGCGAGCAAGTGGAACTCGATAAATTCCTACAAGAGCACATTGCTAAAGGATATCTGGTCCCATCAAAATCACCGATGGCCTCCCCAGTATTCTTTATCAAAAAGAAAGACGGAAAGCTCCGTCTAGTGCAGGACTATCGCCGTCTTAATAAAATTACTATTAAGAACCGATATCCACTTCCACTCACAGCTGACATTATCAACCGGTTGAAAGGAGCAGAGTACTTCACAAAGTTTGACGTCAGATGGGGCTATCACAATATTCGAATCCGAGAAGGAGATGAATGGAAAGGTGCTATCGTTACCAACCGCGGACTGTTTGAGCCAAAAGTAATGTACTTCGGCATGACCAACAGCCCCACAACCTTCCAAGCCCTCATGAACGCAATATTTGCGGATCTCATCGCAGAAGGAGAAGTTGCAGTTTACATGGATGATATCCTCATCTATAGTCGAGACCTTAACCACCATCGCAAGATTGTACGCGAGGTGCTCCAAAGGCTCAAAAACTATGACCTCTATCTCAAACCTGAGAAATGCGATTTCAAGAAACGTGAAATGGAGTACTTAGGGATGATTATCCGTCCCGGAGAAGTGCAGATGGACCCTGGCAAGGTCTCTGCAGTAAGGGAGTGGCCTACGCCCACGAATCTCAAAGAAGTCAGAGCATTCGTTGGGTTCGCCAACTTCTATCGTAGATTCATTAAGGACTTCGCAGCTATCGCCCGACCCTTACATGACCTCACGAAGAAGGATACTCCATGGCACTGGCATACTGAACAGCAGAAAGCTTTCGACGATCTTAAGGGACGTTTCGTTCAAGAACCTATCTTAAAGGTGTACGATCCGAACCTCCCTACTCGCGTCGAAACAGATGCTTCAGGATTTGCTACTGGCGGAATACTCACTCAGAAGTACCCAGACGGTCTTTGGCACCCTGTGGCGTATCGCTCAGAGTCAATGAGCAAAGAAGAGCGCAACTACGAAATCTACGATAGAGAAATGCTAGGCCTAATCAGAGCCTTAGAGGACTGGAGACACTTCCTCGAAGGCATCTCCTTTGAAGCGATCACCGACCATAAGAACATGGAATGGTGGGCAAGCATGAAAGACTAAATCGCCGGCAAGCACGCTGGGCATTATATTTAAGTCGCTTCGCCTTTAAGATCACTTACAAGAAAGGAGATTCTATGCAAGCCGACGCACTCAGCAGATTTTCCAAAGACCACGTCAGGGACAATGAGGATAACCACCAGGTTCAGGTGTTACAACCTAAGCATTTCCTCAATGCCGCCAAAGCACACTTCCGCCCAGAAGTGGACTCCCTTGGCAGTCGCATCAAACTCGCATCCATTAAAGAAGCCGAAGTTATAGAGGGTCTTAAAAGTTTACAAAAGACCGCTCCAAAGGCTCTTACGGATGGAGTTGCGCTGTGGGAAGAAGAAGACGGTTTTGTTTATCACCGTGGGAAGTTATATGTCCCAAATGATCGCACCCTTAGAAGGGACGTGGTAAAATCATGCCACGATACGACGATTGCAGGACATCCCGGTAAAAATGGAACCATAGAGCTAGTTAGTCGCTACTATTGGTGGCCACGCATGGCAGGCTTCATAAGTTCATACGTAGAAGGATGCGATCGATGCCAACGCTATCGCAAAGATCTGCACCCCAAAGCTATGATTCAGCCGCAAGAAGTACCTGAGGGTCCATGGCAGTTAATTGGGATCGATTTAATCGGCCCTCTGCCTATGTCACGTGGAAAGGATATGATCCTTAACATAGTGGATCATTACACGAAACAGATCCATCTATTTCCAGTGACTTCTCAGATTACGGCTGATGGGGTAGCATCCATCTACTTTGAACAAGTCTTCCCCTTGCACGGGATCCCTCGAAAGATCATTAGTGATCAAGGACCCCAGTTTGCTGCAAGGAGCATGCGAGCACTATATAAGCGAACTAGGAATAGACGCAGGTCTTACTACAGCCTATCACCCTCAGGCTAATGGACAGGTAGAGCGCAAAAATCAAGAAGTAGAAGTCTACTTGCGCTTGTTCATTAGTAAGAGGCAGGATGATTGGGCAGACCTGCTCCCTACAGCAGAATTCGTAATCAACAGCAGACTTAACTCAGCTACGGGCCACACACCCTTTGAGTTGCTGTATGGCTATACGCCTGATTTCACGATTCCTGCTGGTAAGGCCCACCTGGTATTCCAACGCTCGATAAGCGTCTTCAACACTTAGTTTCCTCTAGAAAGGATGCAGAGGCAGCTCTACGCCTAAGTAAACGGCGAATGCAGACAGGATGTTGAACAAAGGCATAAGCCACCACGCCTTTAAAGTCGGGGACAAAGTCTGGTTGCAAGCTAAGCAGATAAAGATACATCAGCAGTCGTCAAAACTGGGCCCTAAGCAATTAGGCCCATTTGAAGTCACTGAAGTCAGAAGTGACGTCGACTATAAGCTTGCACTCCCCCCTGCATTACGGATCCATGATGTATTTCATGTAGACCGCCTCTCCCCTTACAAGGGAAATGAAGTTAATGGGCTTTTGCCACCTCCACCTGAACCCATCACAGTTGAAGGGGAAGAAGGTACGAAGTAGACCACATAAGAGACTCAAAACTCTTTGGTCGCACTCTTAAGTACCTAGTTCGCTGGAAGGGCTACGGAGAGGGCGAGGACACTTGGGAACCTGCTAAAAACCTAGCGCATGCCCCGGAAAAGCTTAAAGAGTTCCACTCTTTAAACCCGGGCGCACCTAGAAAAATAGCAGCTCTCATCTACGCGTCCTTGCCTTAGCAGTCTCCTCACATGTACACAGAGGCCAACGCGGACGTCGACCCTTAAGAAGGGGGGTGATGTCATGGACGCGTATTATTTTCCCTATTTTTCTGTATTTATACGGATTTATTACGGAGAAGATATAAAGGGCCGAAGTACAGAGGTATTCGTTAGTCACATTGGGTTGCCACCATGTGCACATGATCGTGGGATTTTATCCCTTATTAGTACGGACTCATACGATTGGACGATAAGGATGGAAGGGACTAGAAGGATCTAGAACGTGCTTAGTAGTTTACGCTTACTCGCTGTATTAGGTTTTACTCAGCAAGTGGAGCCGCTCGTAAGCGTTATGACAGAGTGCCACGTCAGCACCATAGATAACGCTATTAATAGACACGACGCGTCAGCTCCTGAGTCATAGGACCTTACTGTACACTTAGTAATAGTGTTCGAACTCAGTTTAGACTCAGCCTGCAGTAGTGTATATAAGCTTCCCTGTAGCGTCCTGAGTGGAACCAACTTGTCCTCTTGGTTCTCCACTCAGGTGCGCATTCCACTGTATTCCTTACCTCTCTACCAATCTAACTTGTCCTCTTGGTTCTCCACTCAGACGTACCACTGCGTGATCATCTTTAGACTTGAGTTCTTGCATAAAGACTCCAAGCGTCTATACTCTCCGCAGTGACTGTGCGTTGGCGCGTGACTTGTCTCCGCGCCGAGTTGGGTGTGCTTACCTGTTCAGTTCACCTTTTCAGTTCACTTGACTTGGCGTAGCACGGCAGTCGCACCGCTACAGCGTTCCATTTCAATCCGGTTAAGATTGGCAATGTGACATTCATAAACCTCCACAAATGTATTTGTAGTGAAGTCGAGTTGTCTGCGCTCGCCTGTGGACCATTCACAGAGGGCTGCATAGTACTGGCATGATTCCGAAAAAAATTAGATAATAAACAGGAAATGAAGGAAAGAACTTACCACAGTTGATACCAATGCGACCATTGCCTTTGGAACTTCCCAAATAATATCCCCATTGGGTCCATGGTGACATGGGAACTGATCTTGATGGACTGTAACAAATGGAGTGTTCCCAGAAAAATAGAGGTCGCAAGCTACAGAGATGATGACAGAGCTGCGGAATGGGTGCCGAAGATCTGGTGACCCAACAAGGACATGATCATTCTATAAGTGGAATATTAGTAAGTCCAACTTTGGGGCACTTTAACGACTCACATTTCCTTTTGAACGCCTCAGGTAAATATAACAGAAGTCCGTCTCCAGCTTCTTGACCAGCTCCACAATTGCTATTGGGTCATAGACACTAAACAACAGAGCAACAGTAACCACACAGCGCTCTTTGACTTCTGCATGGAAGATGCTGATGCGCGCTCGGGGCTACATGATGTTTTTAAGCTGTTTTTCCGGAAGCATACAGACAACATACCAGGACAGACATTTGCCAGCAATAATTACTGTCCTTGAGGATGCGGGCGTGTATGTCTTCAGCACCCCGAACCCGGAGCAATGCCGTGCTAAGCGCATCCTGTATGAACCTGGCAACTTGTAATGTTTCCAGGAAAGCATTTTCCAACACAATGGAAGCATGCAAAAGGTTGAATGAGCCTGTGATGGTGCTTCGTACAATGCTCAACTGGTCTGTGAGCCAAAGCTTCACTGAAGTTTTGGAAAGATCAGTATCAGCTGGCCATAGCCGTGGGACTTCGGCATGCCCATTGTGAGTCGAGTCCTCTGGCATAGTAGCTGTGCCGTTGTGTCAGCATACAACATATGTGTGATGTACAACAGTACAGGCTCACCCGCAAATCCTGGGGTGGTGACTTGAGTGCACTCAGAACGTGCAGTTGCTCCTCGTTGACCCTGGGAAGTGGTGCCTGCATCGACACATGGACACAGGATGTGAGTATTATTAAACAGATAGCTACTATGGGCTTACCTGCAAACTCCAAAGATGTGGCGTGAGGATACCCAGGGGGGTACGAAAAGATTGCTCGTCGCCCCTCAGAGGCGGTGCCTACATTGGTATATCAACACGCAACATTAGGCTGGGCAATAGTGTTGGGCTCACCTTTGAGTCCTGTGGCGATAACTTGACGGCGCTTGGAACGAGTTGGTGCCATTTGTCGACCCTCAGATTGGTGCTGGAAATGCATCTGTGCTACTTGTTGACCTCCGGAACGGCACTCTGAGTGCACACGCATTGCTCGCTGACCCTCGGAAATGGTGTCTACATTAATATCTAGAGTAAGTATCGTGCATCCGAAAGAAGACTGGTCTTACCTGTGAGCCCTGAAACAGCGTCTTGAGAGCGCGTGGAATGCGCGTGTGTCACTTGTCGACCTTTTGAAGCTGTACCTATGGCACATTAACGGACAGTATAAGTGAGATGAGTATGGGCTTACCTGCATACTCTGAGTCTCGATTGTCCGGGTCCGGGTCCTTGAATCGCACGTGTTTGCCTAGCCCTGGCTGAGGCGTCTCAGCACTGTCATCTGTGGCACCTCCGAGCCAAGAGGGTCTCTAAATAGCCTTGAGTCGTGATGCTAGACATGATGATGGGAGATACTTACCTCGAATGCCAGCCGTTGAGACGATCTGGCTGTCTGTGTGAATGCAACCATATCCTCATGCTCCTCCGAGTCGCCTTCAACTGGCTCAGAATCCGAGCCTGAGCTGCCTGTGACACTAGAGTGAGAAAGGTTGTTGTCTAAAGACGAATTCCTGTCCTCGTCCCCATCAACGAGAGTCTCCGCTAGGGTGTAAGTGTAAAGTAAGCAGTGGCAACTCCAAACAAGGTCCAAACATAACACGCACATCGTCTCAACTTTCTCACGCTGCTGGGCGGAACACTGCCCATCCCCGCTGACATGGGTTCAACCTCATCATCCGACAGTTCAAGACGGGGAGGATGGGTGCCTTCTAAACCTTGGATTATTAGATGTAAGTGATCCCATTTCTGATTTAAAAATACTCACCGTTGAACTTGCCGCCCGCTTTCACTCGCTTAGCAGGTTTCATTGGGGCCTCTGGCGTCAAGCTTGGCACTGCAGGCCTCTTAGCAAGCCCCTCAGCATTGGTGGCTGGGCCCTCTTCGGGAGACAGGGCATGCTTTCTGAAGGAGACTATGATACCTGTATGTAAGTCATCACATCGCCTTGACTTGGCATGACAAGACCAGGCGCGTACCTTCTGACTCTGCCCCAGCATTGTGCAGCTGCCTAATCACCAGTGGAGGCAACTTAGGGTGCGTATTGGTACCTTTTCCCTTCTTCTTCGAGCTCACAGAGCGTGTTGATGTGTCAGTGGAGGTCGCCACTGAAGTCGTGTCTACGGAGTTGCGCTGCCGCCGCGTGGAGGGTGCCATACCCGTATGGCCAAACGAATACGAGAGAATGTATTGGGAAGGGCAGTGGTGGGGATACAATGAGAGACTAGGGTTTGGATGGGGGATTTGTCCCTCGGGTATGTGCCGCGTCTTATATTTTTTTCTTAGCACGCTTAACTTTTTTTGCAGTAACCCATCAGTCACGGCAGCTTGCACCCCAAGTGTCACGTAGCCATTCTGTCGTTACTATCACCATTGTTCCAAATCACACTAGTTCTTGTTTTCAATGAGTTTGATTACCTGCACTGGCTGCTGTCGACGCTTCACTTATGCCGGGTACTCACGTCACCTTAGCATGACAACTCGTGCTACTTGTCGTGCCATCTACAATAGCTGTCTGGATCACTCCGCAGCGCGTGACCCTCCAGGCGTCTCTGGTCCAGAGGACAGCGTTCCAAGTGAGTGGTTTTGCCGACTCGATCATGCTAGTAGATTGACCCCAAAATTTAGACGGGAGCGAATTCAATGGACAATTTGACCAACACGGAGACGGTGAACTAGACCATATGAACGTTGACACAGATGACAGGGCACCGGCACCCGACACTAGTGTGCCCGTACAAACTGAAACCCCCGATCACCCTCAACAATCCCACAATCACCCTCAACAAGATGGGGCTCCATTTGTCGAGCGCTTTCCTTCAGAGGTGGCCGGAGCCCCCATTTCTGAGATGGGTCAGAACACGCCCGGTTACCAGGCGTTGTGGGATGATTTGGGACCAGGCAATATTTGGTACCCATTTCAGTCGCAGTGTGATTGGGACTTCGCTCGGTGGGCAAAGAACAGGGGGTCATCCTCAACTGCAGTAACTGAATTGCTTGCGATTAATGGTGTAAGTACATGACAGCTCGAATGGCAACAAATGCAGAATTGATTCGATGGCTAACAACGGAAGTAGGTGGTCGAAAAGTTGGAATTGTCATACCACAACATGAAGGAGCTCAATTGCATCATTGATGAAGAGATGCCAGGACGACCAAAGTTCAAGTGCGAGAAGATCTGTATTGGTGGGGAATCCTATGACTTCCACTTTCGAGAAGTTATTCCCTGCATCTGCGCACTCTTCGGGGACCCAAGATATTCTGGGCGACTTGTATTTGCACCGGAATGTCATTACCAAGACATGGGTTGCACCACACAAGTATTTGGCGAAATGTACACCGGAAAATGGTGGTGGTCAGTGCAGGTACGTGCAAATACCAACTACATACTCTTTACCGTGTCCTCATGTCATCTTTAGCAATCCCTGGAGCTACGCAAACCAGGCACAACAGTATTACCACTCATAATCTCATCAGACAAGACCCAGCTCACCCATTTCCGATCGAAGAGTGCCTATCCCGTCTACCTGTCGATCGGCAACATTCCGAAAGACATCCGTTCTAAACCAACTCAGCAAGCACAAATGTTGATGGGGTACATTCCAGCAACACAGCTCAAGCAAATTGCGAACAAGGCCGTGCGGCGCCGGGCACTTGGAAACCTGTTCCATTCATGCATGCGCAAATTACTCAACCCCATCGAATCTTATGGCATGACCAGCATTGCAATGGCCACAGGTGACAGGATTTGGTATTGCTGTCACCCGATTCTTGCAACGTTTATTGGTGACTATCCCGAACAATTGCTCGTTACTTGCACCTATAACGGAAGGTGCCCCAAGTGCACTGTCCCACTGTTACGATCACCCGGATTGTCAACGAATACTCAGCGAGATTTTGCACTTAGTGGGCCGGTCCGGATGTTACTGGTGCTTAGCTAAGCTTGAAGGCGAACTTGACTTTGACCGTTCACTCTATAGAACAAGCGATTTGGGCTATATTCTTAAGAGACTCAGATGGGGACTACAAGGTAAACTACGAGCGGTTTATATATCTTACAAACTGTGATTTTCTATACTATTTTCTGCAAGACGCGTAAGTGGGGAAACGAGGACGTGTACGTGCCAGCACCTCTATGCGCTGTCACTTGCCGTCCTGTGAGTCAACGGGAGTCAGTGTGATACATGAGGCCATGCGCTGGCATTACTGCGCAGTCACGTGGTCTGTGAGTCATAAGTCCGGGCCGAGTCTGAACCGAGAAACTGAGACCGAAACCGAAACAGGAACCATGTTCGTGGGAATTGTCACGTGATCGTGACACCCACGAGGCGAACTTGGAACTGACACAAGATTCCCTTTGCGTAACTTCGGAGCAGCGGTTGGTGCGTTTTCTTTGTCAGACAGCAATCCAACAACTTTCCAAGTGAGGTGTCATGACGCTGGCCTCAAGCCCACATACCATCCATTCTGGGAGCGTCTCCCATTCGCCAATATATTCCTTTCGATTACGCCAGATATATTACATCAACTTCATCAAGGTGTCCTGAAACATCTGGTCCATTGGTTGGCTGCACTTAGATCTGGGGAGATCGATGCGCGTTGCAACCGTCTACCACCGAACCACAATGCCTGATACTTTCACAAAGGCATCACCTGGCTCTCAAAGCTCACCGGTAAAGAGCATAAAGACATAGCTCGCATTATTCTCGGAGTTGTGGTGGATCTTTCTCTTCCAGGTGTCCAGTCCTCAGCACGCTTGACCCATGCCGTGCGGGCACTTCTCGATTTCATTTACCTTAGTCAGTATCCTGTGCACACCACTCAAACTCTCAATGCCATGGACAACACACTGTGCTGATTTCATGAGAACAAAGACATGTTTATTGAACTTGGAGTTCAGAAACACTTTAACCTTCCTAAGCTCCATAGTCTCCTCCACTACACCAGATCCATCACGCTTTTCAGCACCGCCGACAATTATAACACCAAAAATTCGGAACGACTTCATATTGACTTGACCAAGAATGCATACCGCGCGACAAATTTCAAAGACGAGTACAAACAAATGACCACTTGGCTGGAGCGCCAAGAGGCAATGCACCAGCACGCGGCGTTTATCGAATGGTGCAATTGCGGACACCCCGCATTATCAACTCCTTTGGCATATCCCTGCCCTAATTTGATGTTACACCCCTTTTTGACGATCCACCCATCCAAAAAGGGCATAACTTTTGGAGCTCTTTTCAACAGATACGGGGCCATTGACTTTCAAGACACCCTTGCCGACTTTATTGTGCAACATAACTATCCAGAGTTATCTGCCAGCGTGGCTCGGAGGTGTGCCAACAACACTTTGATCCCATTCCGAAAGGTCTCCGTATTTCATAGGGTTAAATTCACCAATCGGGATGACACTGTCCAGAAGACTGTCGATGTCTTGCACATCCGACCAGAGGCACATAACCACCATGGTGACACTATTCCTGGATGGTTTGACACCGCGTTGGTGAAGGATGGAAGTAGGTTCCGTGTAGCCCAAATTCGTGTCGTGTTCCAGCTTCCAAGGTCAGCGCTATCCTCGATCTTTCTTAGTTCGCGCCCAGCTCCTCCAACGGATCTTGCCTATGTAGAGTGGTTTTCACCACTCTCTACGCCCAACGAAACCCATGGAATGTACCGGATATCAAGAAGTTATCAAAACAACCATCATTTAGCTAGTATCATACCTCTAGCAGAGGTCTGTAGGAGCGTCCAACTCTTCCCGGCTTTTGGTCCAGTCGCGCCCTGGCAGTGGCAGGGCCCAACCGTGCTTGAGGAATGCCGTACATTCTATATCAATTCATTCCTTGACCAACACTTATACCAAAATTTGAATGTAATTAACGAAAATTGTTAGTAAACTGAATAGATTCTTAACGGCGCCATCTAGAGAACAGGCGCTCTCCCGTATTTACAATTTCTTAGCGCGTTTAACAGATTACCATTAATTAAAGCGGGTTTTGCGGGGGGGTGATTCCCGATGGCCTTTCCCCGCCTTCCCCGCGCTCCTTATAGTAGTATTTAGGTGCCCACAGAGCTATCCCAAGCACGTCGTAGCATTCGACACATCAATGGAAGCGTCTTTGCAGCGTCGTAAAGCCTAAATGAATGCAGACCCGGGACGTATATGCGCCCTGCGTGACGTCGACCTTCCCGCACGTGTGCGTGTATGTTCAAGTTAACTTAGCATTGCTGCCTTACACTAAATCGTGCCTTAGATTTTGCCATTACGACATTCATCTCGCTCTTCGGATTGAGCTCTTGGCTGTACTTCCCGTTCTCGACCGTACATCAGGGAAAACCTCCCAAGCTAATCTAGCTAATTGAGCTACGGTAGCGCTATGGTAGCGATCAATTAGCTAGATTAGCCATCAGGTAATTTGCCACCAGATACTGTAGCACTACCGTAGCGCTACAGTATCAGCTCAGGAGCTAGATTAGCACAGTCATATCAGCCCAGGATCAGCTCAGGAGCACAGTCCTATCATGCCGGATACAGCTAGCAGTCTTAGTTGATGTGGCGTCGCCGCCCAAGCGAAGCGCGCATGGAGCACAATCTTATCACACGAATACTGTAACAACGAGAATCGAATTTTATTAAATAACTATCATAAATGAGAGTACCTCATCACTGGCATCACTACCTCTCAACTCGTTATACTGTAAATCTACTTGACCCACTCGTGATCCACGTGACAGGCCTGACCAGAGCATCGGTGCAGCAGCAACTTTTCGACAAGTAGCGCGACATCTTCCTCGGGCTCAGCACACAACTCGAGGGACTTCTCATTTTCAGGATGCACACAATAAATATGGGCGCGAGGAAGGTGCAAAGCTGGATGCCATTCCATTTGTGAGACACATTGAGCAGGGAAATGAAAGATGGAGAAAAAGAGCACACATCGAGCAGGACGGGATCAGCGGTGTCTGCACATAATTGACTGAGGAATAGATAAACAGCTTGCGATGGTGATGCATGACGCAAAAGGAACACGCAACTTGGGGAGGACGAGCTGAGTTCGGGGAGACAGCACAAACAACAACTGTTGACAAGTAGTCGGACGCAAGGGACCAAGGGTATATGTGTGTACCGACGATCCAGTTACCCTTGTTCTCACAACTACCACAGTTCCCTTGACAGTCGCAGGATTGAGCCATGGCAACGAATGGCAGAAGAGTAAGACATAGTAGTGACTAGCAGTGCTCACAGACAGATGACTCAGAGAGGAGGGTAAGAGAGAAAAAAACTCACTGAAGCCTGCATATAAGTAGGTTTCCCCAGGCTCATTGGTGTCCTCGCGCTGAGCCAGCGAAAGCAGACACCGGCGCAAGCATGAGCGGTGATGCCAAGTGATGCCATCACAGCCACACTTGTCACATGGGGACCTGTGCGTTGTACGCCGCTACATTGGGCAGGTAGTCTTGCGAGTGTAAGCAAGCTGCTGCCCTGGGCTGCAAACCATTTCCGAAACCCAGAGTCAGAGTATGCTTGCCACTGGCCAAATCTGTCCTGACCCGACTCTCTCACTCACCGGGCCATTACCGCTCCGAGTCACTGCGTTCGAACCCACTACCCACATTTACTGGTCTCTAGGGCACTCATGGACCAGCCGCGTCCCCCACACCTCATTAGGCCTCATTGCCATCACTGTTCGGTGTCAATGGCCTTTCTATCCAAGCCGTTTCACGCTCTTAGCTACTCTCCCTCTCATCTCCCTTTCATCGCCTTTACTTGCTTATTATTTTCGGTCTTGGGACTCTTGGTGTATGGCAGCCCCCACTTTGCCAACCGAGTTCTATGGTTTCTGTACTTATGGAAGTTGTGGATTTAGCTAAGTGCTTTTATTTGGAATTCATGATGTTTTCATTGGCCTTGACATAGGACCTTATGACGATGGAGATGAGGCGATGACAACTGCGACGACACAGTGATCATGACAACAACAACACTGTGACACAATGTGACTACAACAACTACAACAACAACGACTATGATTACATCAAAACGAAATGACCACGATTGCGACAACAACAGCTGTGGGCTACAATGACGACAGCCACTGGGAATGTCCCTATCATGGTGGTGACAGCGCTGCGGGGGGGAATCTGTGCATTCGCGCCACAAGGGCTCGAGCGGTGCACTGCTTTCTGCAGTACGTTCTGTAGCTTCACATCCTGCTGGGAGTGTACTCAGATATCAGATGCAGTGTTGACGCTGTCTACTAGGCTAGATTTGTGGTCACCTGCAATCTCGAAGGCGCTCGTATCAGAGGATGTGTCGACAAAACCAGCATTAAACACTGAGAAGACAACGTCAGATCTGGGGGTCTAGAAGTGCCAGAGCAGGCTTACCTGAGCAACCACCACCACACCCATGAGGCGACGACAACGGCAACTGCGACCAAGGCGACAACAACAACCAGTGATGAGGTGCCACAGGGGGCAATGGCGATGGTCTGGGCGTACTACTCGTAGAGATAGCGAAGTATATCAATATTTGAATAGCTACATTGCATTCTGGGGAGCGTTCCCATTCATCCCAGGGAAGCGACTATTTACTCAAAGGAACTTGCTCCCATCTGGGGAATCGGACATCTTCATATGGTCTTGGTTTGCCGCTCACCCAAATAGGTAGTGATGTTTTGTCCGCATCAAGCAAGCACCTGTGATTAGCTGAACAGTATCTCTCGTATCAAAGTTTAGCGATCAATTATCGCTCCAGTATCAAAATTAGCGATCAAGTATCAAAATTAGCACGGGAGGTTTTCCCTGATGTAATGCAAGGCAAATCCCGTTCTAAGAAATGAAAATGGGTCACCAAAAGATTTTCATATCGAATCTTGTATCGAATCTCAGGCGACGTTAATTATAAATCATGTTAGCTCATGTTGACCTATATTTGTGAATCTACTCCATGTGCTTCTAGAGGGAGCACTGCCAAACAAAAATTGGTCAAAGTTCGTGACAAGCGTGCTGTTGCCACTCGACGTCAGTCCATCGTCATTCTTGCCCGGTTTGCCAATGGAGCAACGCATCCTGGGAATCATTAATGTATAAAAGCCCTAAAAAGAAAGCAGAGCACCTTTGGAACTTGAACCGTCACTAGATCACCGACTGAACAACATGGAACCTAGCAGGACAACCCATGAGCAGAAAAGCAGCATGCGCGATGAAGACACTGGCACTGGAAGACAGTTTGACAACCCTGTTAGCAAGGGCAGCCAAGGCAAGTGGGAACACCGGGAAGGTGAGTCGTTTGCACACGTCGGCCTTCCACTGCTGCGCGCACTATCCCTCGCCTCAGACTCAATGGTCAGCGTTCAGCTAGCTGGATTCTTGCTAACTACTCTTTCTCTAGACAACACTGGTGGACAAGGGGGAGATACATTCACCCCACAGCATTTTGGCCAGAGCGGTTACGACGAGTACGGAACCAACACTGCTGGTACTGGCCCGGGTGGCATTGATACCCAATCGGATCGGTACGCAACTTCGGGTCAGTATGGTGGCCCGACCGCCAGCTACGCGGACCCCAACAGAAACATCACCAGCGGTAGGTATCCTGAGGAGGACGACGATGACTATAGTCCTGGCGTGGGAAATGTTGCCAGTGGCGTGGGCAAACCGTCCATAACGAGCAGGGTGAAGGGTGCGTCATTACCTGCATTACCCCTTGGCGCTGTGGAGCCGTGCGTTGGCGCAAACTGACGTGAGGGCGGTGGGGCCTTAGGCGCCGCTGAGAAGGTGTCAGGCAAGATTATGGGGGACCCGGGCAAGCAAGCCCGTGGTCAGGAGCGTGAGGTCTGTTCACCCATCGACGGAATGATGCCACGGACTAACGTTGTTGCTTGAAGGGTACTTTTTGAGAATATTGTTCCCTCGAGCGCTTGAATACTAGCTAGGGTTGAGTGCCTGAGTAGCACCTCGAATTAATCCGGCAAACATGTACAGTATGACATTTCTGCGATTGTATGACACGAGTCGTTGGTCTATTATACATCACTCCAGTCATGTGCCCATGCGGGGACCTTCCCCCGTATCCCGAAAGGGCCTCGCCACGTGTGATGTAAACTTGCTTCTTCAGAGCAGAGCACGGAAGTCAAGCGAATCAGAAGCTGTGAATCTCCCCACGAGGCGGTTGGGGAAATAATCTCATTTTGCGGTTTCTTAGATACAGTACAGTACGTTCCCTCAGAAAACACTTCCTTGTACGTGATGGTTCTTCGTCTGATAATGAGTTGCTGTAGCCAAGGCTGTAGCTCTGCAAAGCAATGAAAACAAGACTTCTTTAAGCCCTCAGGGGGAGATATCGATCACGTCGATCGTATGTTGCGAGTCCGAGTCGTGTGACCTAGTACCTTACGAATCGTACATTCGAAGATCATTACTGTAGTTTATTTATGGCTTTTGTGCCCAAAAGAATATAGTAAATTTTGTGTTCTATGGATCCTAAATAAAATTGGTGGTCGTACAGATTCACAGCTACGAAGAAAAAAATTGGTATGGGCCCACACCCCCAGATCCCACAGATATCTCGGTACTTCTACGAAACATTTGTCACTAGCGTATCATGCATGACAAGTTTGGAGCCGGTGATTTGGGGCGATCGAACTGCAGAAACAAAGCTCTGGCCTGGAACGCGAAATTCAGGCTCGTCCACTTGCCGATTCAGAATGTTGCTGTTAGTGTGACATCGCGTGACAAAAGAGTATGAAGGTCAAACCTTGGGTTAAATCTCTGCCGCCCTTTATAATAGAAACAAAAAAAGCCTACGCAACAGGGAATAGATCTACTATTTACCATTTGAGGTGTCTAGTACGATGTGTTGTTGAAGCCACAAGAGCAATACAACCAGGCCGCTGCAGTAACTGTAACGTGACGCGTGACGCGTGACTGGTGACACGACCAGAGACCCAATCGGGCCCAAATCCAGAAATTTTGCGAGGCCATGATCCCCGTTCTAAAGCGTCATTTTAGAGTCATCGGAGGTTGTGGAGTCGGATGGTAGCTGCGGTGTGTCCGCCTCATCTTGGAATTGATTTGTGCAAACTTGATTTCTCTGACTGGAAATCTGGTCCTACCTCAGGAACGCGACTCCAAAGCGATGCAGGCATCACAGTTGTGGAGCTGTGACAACCAGCCGAAGAAACTAATTATTCGGGGTCTGTCTTCACCACCCTCAGGCTGCTCCTCAGGCTGCTGCGCCATGATCTCCTCCACACCTCTATCTGTTGCCAGTGGAGCCAACCTCCAAATTTACGACCCCACCGCCCTCACGTTTTTCGCTCCACACTCATGTCCCTACACTCGGGGCCCTTACGGGGACCTGTACGTCGTCACCTATTCGAGACGCACAGTCATTGAGGCACCCTCAAATTGATGGGCTTGGAAAAGCATATAAAAGCGCTCTGCAGAAGCCTGAGGAGCACCATCTTACAAGATGACAACTAAGACTTCCGCAGGCTCTGGTGAGTGTCATTCATTATATGCGCGTTCTTCCCTTCCCTTTTTTTTTTTTGGGAATACCCGGTTATGTCGATGGAGCAGCAGCCGTGTGAGTGTGAGTGGAGAATGACGATAACGGGTTATCCGAGATCTGATCACGCAAAATAAGTCTAATTGTTCGTCGTTATCTACAAATAAGGAATTCCCCGCTTACTCAACATTTTTTCGCCAGCTCCATCATGAAACGGCTGCAAGCCGTCACTCGTAGCTTACCTCTCGCCTGTGTTGTCCCGGTCGACCAGCGATTACACGGGCTATTTTCGTCATGTGTACTGTGGTGCTGAGTCGATGCCTGTGGAAATTTCCCGCCTCCTTTCTACTTTTTTCTCGTCATGCGTTGTCTGACCAAGTATTTTCTTGTCAGATGGTCATTTCCGCTGCGAGCGCACCTCGCGGGCTGATTCAAGTACTGTATACTTTTCCTTGAGTCCCCTGTAGCAATTCGTTCTTCTGACCGCCTTGAACCTTAGTCCGTGACATTGTTCCATGCTCTACCGTCATTTCCAACAGACGTTGCGTCTCGGTTCCAGAAGTTTCCTCAGGTGTCTGGACCCGCCGCTCGACACAATATATGCGCGGTAGTAATGCGAATACCTGCTCAGTAACTATGGACATGCATTACACCCGTTCATCCGAGTCTGGCGTGCCCTCAATCACGTCTCGCCAGCGATCTCAACCCCACACTGACCCTCTTCAAGGTCATCCATCCACTGCTCCGGCCTTCCCTCCACCACAAAATACCTATCGGGCTCCACATCAAAATCCCCCAGGGACGCATGCCAGACCCGAGGATCTTGCGCCTGCTCTCACTGGCCCTTCCCCCTGTGGGCCTGCTTCCGCGCCTCCAGTCGCGCAGCGTGGAGGCTTTTTGGGCCACCAACATGTGTTGTCCAACGTGCATCCACACCTACACACGGCTCACTCACCACCCTTCGTCTTCCCTAGCTACTCACCCAGACAAGAAGAAAATATGCGCCACCTAGCATACGTCTCTCCTACGATGATCACGCATCGGCCCCACGCACCCGTCTACCAATATCAGACATCTGACCACTTTCCAACCAGTTCATACATATTCTTACCTAGTGTTTCTGCCCCGGCATCGCCTATCTATCCACATGCTCACACCAACGTGTCCCCTCCCCAAAATTCTCCCTCATCTTTGCGACATACTGCGAGTGGTTCTTCAAGCACACCCTATGCTACATATGGTGCCTATACGCCAATGGAGTATACAACGCCTTCCTCATACATTTACCCTTCTCCGACTTCATTTGTGCCTGGGCTATCTATCTATGGGCCACACCGCCCTCCTCCTCACTATGCCCGTTCCTATGGCTTCCCCAACGGACAAGAAAGTCAAGGGATGTGGTGGTATTCACCTCCGGGTGCCGCCACGGCATCGAACTCGTTTGAGGGGACGCAACGTGAGTTTCAGCAATGGTCGAAAGCCGGTTATCCTCCGGCCGGACAACTCGAGGGCGAACAGCCTGGCCAACGGAATACCGTGTCACTGCCTTCTGAACCCCAACCTCGGAGGCCAACAGATCGGACACGTGGTAGACCTTTAAACGACGAGAAGGAAGAAGCCAAACAGGAGCCTTTTTCCACCACGTCGCCCAAGAATAAGCACCAGGAGCGCCGATCTTACCATCCCAACCCCCCTGCACATAGGTCGGACTGGGTGATGTGGGCCGGAAATGTGCCATCTGATGTGACACACGACGAATTGCGGGAGTTTTTCAACCAACCCTTACCTCCGCTATCTCCAAAGCAAACGGAGCCCCCAAGGGATAGGCAACAAGTCTACGGCGGTGTTTCGACCGTCTTTCTAATCTCCCGCTCCAGTTGCGCTTTTGTCAACTTTGAGTCTGAGGCACAGCTCGAGGCAGCGACGGCGCGTTTTAATGGTCAGCCGATCCGCCCCCATGATCAACGGTGCCCGCGCCTTGTGTGCCGTGTTCGGAGGAGGGAAGACGATTTGATGGCCGGCGTCGGCGCGCAGCGTGGCAACGCCATGCATATCAAGTGGGTCAAGGACCAAAAAGCAAAGGTTCAGCGCGAACAGGCAGACACGGTAGGCTCACCGAAGGACATGGTGGGGCCCTCATCACCTTTGTCGGTATCAAGTGACGACAGCCGAGAGGCTGGGCAACATGTTTCTGCTCACTCGAACCTCTCGCGTTCGCCTTCTATCGCGAGTACGAACTCGGAGATCCTAATACGCTACTTCCCCAAGCGTTACTTTATTCTCAAATCCTTGACGCAGGTAGTGTATCTCGTCTCTCTTAAGCCCCGTTACCATTTAAAATTCACACGTTGGCAGTACGATCTAGACCTGAGCCTCCAGAAGAATATCTGGGCAACGCAGCGTCACAACGAGGAGATTCTGGACCAGGCATACCGGACCAGCAATGATGTGTTCCTCATTTTCAGTGCTAATAAGAGTGGGGGGTTTTACGGATACGCCCGGTTAGTTCTCACTCTCGACTTGCCTTTCTAAGCCTGCCTAATTTGTTTATAGGATGGCAGGACCAGTCTTACAGGACGAAATTGGCATGCTTTGGGCATCTGCTACTCAGTCTATCGCCCCTCCTTCAGTATCCCCAGATGATACTGGCGCGAAACGGCAGGAGAAACTCTACATCTTACCCCCCGATGGGCATCGAGATATTAAAAAGTCGCCTCAATCTGCGTCTGCTGGTCGGCCATGGTTTGCGCTAGAGCCAGGTAGTAAGCCACACGATAGGCTAACCAACTCCATGCCAAACCCCAGTACGAGTCTCCCCCGTACAGATGTTCCTGTCCAGACATCATCGACCGAGTTCGGTTCTGACGCGCTATCCCACACCATCGAGAATCCACCTGATGGAAGCACTCGCGAGTCAGCCGAGCATGACGCCATTTCGGCGCCTATCCCGGTGGATCACGAGGTTTCCGAATCTTATGACAGACCGAAACCCGTTTCCGAAGTATTCGAGGGTCATGATCCGAGGGACGATGGTCCAGGGCCAGTTTGGGATCGACCTTTTCGCATCGAGTGGATTCGAACAGACCCCCTACCGTTCTTTCGTACGCGGCATCTGCGGAACCCGTGGAATCATGGCCGTGAAGTCAAGGTATCGCGTGACGGAATGGAACTAGAACCAACCGTCGGTCAGCAGCTGCTAGACGAGTGGGCTAAGCCGTGTGTAGCGGTCGACAACTCACCGGGCCCTTCTCGGACTACGGAGCGGCGTCGCGGTCCAAAGTCCACACAACGTCCACCATAGGTCTTTTCATACTTTTCAGCTTTTTTCATGGGAACCCAGCTGACAACGCATCATGAAGTTGGGAGTTCGTTTGAGGACGTTATTTTTTGTTTTGTTTACAACCCATACACGTGGTTGATCGTATGCTTTGCTAAACTTCTAACTTCCTCGTCTCAAGTTCCTTTTCTCTGGACTAACGATCGGTAGCTGGATGGACTTACGATTCTACTCCTTAAAACGACACGTATTCACTGCTTTCCTTTCGCTTTCCTTTTGCTTTCCTTGCTTTTGCTATCCTTCGGAAATTCGGTCTGTTCGGGCGCTATAGATACAACTTCGCTATCTATATGTCGCATTTTGGCTTCTTTGGTTTACATCATTTTCGCATGGCTTCCAAAATCCCTCCCTGTCCCACGTTTACACCCAGTTTGACAATAGTTACACCCCATCACTTACAATTGATTGATCGTAATCTGATTATTACAAACAGGACTGCCCCCCTTGGTTAGCGCCTTGGTTAGCACTCTACTGTGGCTGTGGCTACGGTCAATGCTTGGCACAATGTGCCAAGCATTGGGCAGAAGAATACTCAAGAGGTCAATGAGCTCGGCACGGACAACCTTGCGGACAACAGACATCACAGTAAATTCACCCAAATTTCTAGAACGGAGAATCACGAAGTATGTCATGTTTCTGTTTTGTTGGTTGTTTGGTGCCATTCTTGGTGCCTACGACGATGTTGGCGCCACTTTCCTTCACTTGAGCCACATCCGAGAATAGCCTAGTCCCAGTCATCCAGTCAGTTGTTTGTGGGGTCTCGCCTTCAGGAATATTAATTCCGGAACGTATGGAGTATGCCCCAGTCAATATGTAGACTTCCTTCTACTATGTGGACAACCGATCCAGCCTTACGGTGCTTCGCGCACATGCCAAAAGAAAGCCTCTGTGTCTCCTTGATACTAGTTGGGAAGTTGGAGGATAAAAAAAACAAACATGTATTCGTCCTACGTCTTATGTTCTTCACGAAAAATTAACAAAAGCGCAAGTTGCGCAACAGTGTACGATGTCCAAAAAAAAACAGAAGAAAAGGAATAGTTGTGGTAGAGTGTGATGTATCCACCATCGTCGTCAATTGGGTACTCGAACATCGCGCTATCTCCCCTGCACGTTTAACAGCACATCTCGCAGGGGCAGCCTGTGAAGATGACATCAGTATGCGTGCGGGAGATATAATGACTGGAGGAATCTTACAAATGATGTCGGCACAGCACTCGCAACACACCTGTAGGAGAATAATGGTGTGAGTGGTTGTGCGCAGCGCCGCGTGGCATCAAAAATGAGAAGAAGTATTCAGAATGGGGAAAGACGGGAGAATCCAAGTAGTAATGAGGACGAGACCAGGCAGGCAGGAAAAAACCGGGAGAGATGAACGGACCTTGCAGCATTCTGTCAGGGATGAAATGAAAGGAAGGTGGAGGGTTCCATGTTAGTGCTCATAAATGACGGCATATTTGGGCAAGTTGCCACGAACCGAAACAAATAAAGCACTCTACTAGCCCGATGAAGCAATCCTATTTGTGGTAAATGGGGAAAAAGGGAAAAGCCGGGTCAGCGCTCAGCGTCCGGGTGAAGAAAGACGATAGATGGGAAAGTAGCAGGGCGTAGCGCGTTGGGTGGAGCTACAGCGTCATCATGATGGTGATGCACTACAGCAAGTGGAGTAGGGTGGTAAAGAGTGTGCGTAGAATAGAAGACGTACGCGACCTGCTCCTCCTCCGCGGAGACGGCGTGCCTTGTGTTCGTGCTGCTGCCGGTTGTTTACCGGCGCTGCAGGGTTCAGCGCATCTGTGTGTTTTTCGTAGATCGATTGCGCTCAGCCCTGTCTCCACTGTGATAAAATAGAGAAGGGACTACGCACTCATCTGGACGGCTTGCTGTGGCTGGGATGCAACGGGCTGAGCGGACAACTTGGAGGTGGCTTCCATCTCGGAGGTTCTGTGAAGTGGGAAACTTTGGGAGCAGGACAGAGGAGAGGTATAAGTGGGGTTCCAAATAATTAGGGGCTCTTATACGGGGAGGAACGGAAACAATAGGCGAAGGGTGCGTGCCGTTTGCGTGTGGTGCACATTTACATCATCGGAGCCCTGATGGCCTGGTTTCTGCGGAACGAGAAACCCTCGAGTTATTTTTAGATGTCGGGATGCACCATTCTTGTGCAGTACAGCGTCTGTCAGCAACAAGAATCAAATCAAGGAGAAGCGAGGACCACCAAGCTTTCAGAAGCTTCAGACGCGCCGCAGAAAGGTACAGTATTGGTTTAGCCCGCTGCGAGTTGAGGTCACGGCATACTGTATAGCAAGTTGTATTGCCCAGAGGGGAGTTGGGCCCGCACAACATAACCGGGAGACCCGTGGCCTCGGGGGACGTCGCTTGCACATGCGGGGAGCTCGGCCTAATCCCACCGCGGACGCTTCAGGAGAGACTTTCGACCCCGAATGCTTCGGCCTACTCGAGTATACGGAAGAAACCAGAGTCTGCATAAAACCGAGGAGGACCCGGATGCGGGTTCTCTTGTGAGGATACGATTTAAACCGACCCTACTACTTTTGGTGGTCTCACTGTACACTGCTCACCATTTCTGACGCCGAGCTTTCGCTACTTGTCGTATGTATGTGGATTATAAAGACCGGCGGTAGGCTGTGTAAGGAAAAGAACGCGGGGTAGAAACAGAGACATACACGCATATAGCCTTTGTGACGTGCCAGCGTTCAACAACACACTCATTCGTCCGCAGTCACGTCCCCATTGGTGACTCAATCCGCCGTAACCTTGACGCTAGACAGCGTCTTCCCCCCGTTTATCCCGTTTATACCACAAGTTGGCTTAGCAAATCTTTCTCCCTCGCTCCTTTATATAGGTCCTGTCCACACGTGGACATGGCTACCCCCCGCGCTTCCGGCCTCTGGGATCACACTGTCATGACTTACGCAAGGCTGAATGGCGACGACGATATCGATGACCCGGGAATCGATTTCGACTCCCGCACCCCTCTCGATAAGACTATAGACCGTATTGGCATGGGCGCGTTTTCCCGTCTCCATGTCCTGACCCGTGGTGCTGATTTTTTTTCCTAGGTACTTACCAGTGGACGCTCCTTTCATTGTGTGGTTTCGGTATGTCTTCTCACCCTTCGTCGTCCTCACCTAATCTCCCCCAAAGGCTGGATGGCCGATAACGTGAGCATGACCCCACAACTTTCTCCCCGCTTCCTCTTCAGCGCGATGTCAGATGTGGATACAAGCAATGGCTATAATACTTCCTCGCGTACAACGTCACTTTTCGCGTAAGTCTCCGCAACCCCTCCGACTCGAACGTGGTTTCTCAGGCATTCATGCGCATACACACCGTCGCCTTCTCTCCCTGCACCTGGACCCTTTGCAGTCCCTGACAACCGAATCGGCATTTTATCCTCTGCAATGTTTGCCGGTATGATGATTGGTGCGATCGGTTGGGGGACCTGTGAGCCTTTTTTTTCTGCTAGTTAGCAAGGTTTGAATCTAGCAACGGAAGGCTCGGACCTCATGGGTCGTAGCACCGCCTTCAACGCGACCCTATTTTTTACATCCCTTTTTGGCATAGCCGCCTCATTTGCAACTACATTTCCAATGCTCTGTGTTGCCCTTTTTTTCCTGGGCAGCGCTGTTGGGGTACGTTTTACTTTTCTCTCTCTCGTTGCAACATGTATGCTGACCCTATTAAAGGGGTCTATGCCCACGGATGGCACTCTTCTTCTAGAACATATGCCTCGCGGCAAAGAGTATCTCGTCACTGCGCTCTCTGTATTCTTCTCTTTTGGGGCAGTGCTCGCTGCCCTTGTAGCCATAATACTTATACCCAAGAATTCCTGTCAGCCTTTACCTGCTCCCTGTGACCTACGCGATAATCTTGGATGGAAATACGAGCTCGTTGCTCTTGGCATCATCGTACGTGCTCTCTTCCCATCGTCAGCCGTTTCCATCTCCCTTACAGGCGTGTACCAAGACGCTAACAATGTTCATCGCGCGGATCGTGTTCTTCCGATTGCACGAGTCTCCACGTTACCTGGTGCATGCTGGCCGCCCACAAGATGCGCTCGAGTCGCTCCAGATGATATCTAGATTCAACGGCTCCGAGCTCGAACTCGACCTCGAGGACGTCGTTGACCGCATCTGCGTCCCTCCTACACTGGATTCTTCGTACCCACCACATCCGTCAATCCGCACTGAGAACAGCTCTACACCATTATTCAATGCCGATTGCGAAGTCTCTGACTCTCCAAAAGACCTCACAGCCCCACCGGCTCCGACCAACGCGTCGATGCCGCTCAGCCCATCCCCGCCAGAGGGCACGGAAAATGCGCTACCCGTTAAGGACTACGCCGCTATGGGCGAGTCTGACGCACCCCTCGCCGCCCACGCCCTCATTCAGACCTCCGAGCGACACGCATTCTCGTACCGGATGACCCCAGAGTCCCGGCGTTCGACCTTCCCGGGCGTCGTCATGCCGCCCCGGTCGCGGTCCAGGCCATCGGCAGAGGAAGAGGAGTCCCTCATTGATGGGACCCCGGCACCACCAGCGCGCCCGCGTCTGCCGCGCGTGCAGCGTCCGCGCGCGGATACGCGTTCATCGGTGCGCTCGTCGCTCTATGAAGTAGCCGACCGCGCGTGGTTTGCGCTGCCGCGGGGAATACGGCGGCCCATGCGCGCGTGGTTCGGTCGTTTCTCGATGGTGCTCGCGCCCGAGTGGCGCCGCACGACCGTGCTCGTGTGGGGCACGTGGTGGGGCATGTCGCTCGCATACACGATGTTCAATGTGTATTTACCCAAGCTGCTCGAGACGCGGCAGGGTAACGTGAGCACGAGCGGCCTCGGGCAGACGCCGAGCCAGACACATGCCAGTGCTCAGGCGATGGACTCGCTGGAGAGGTCACTCTGGGACGTTGTCATTTTTACTATTGGAGGGTGTCCCGGCGCCGTGGTGCGTCGCTTGTTCCGAGCCAGCGATCGCTGATGACTAAGCCCGGGCCCTGGCGTATGTAGTTGGGTGCGTGGTTGATAGAGTGGCCCCGACTCGGCAGGAGGCTGGCTCTTGCGGGGAGCACCTTTCTGACGGCGCTGCTTTGTGTTGTCTTTGTACTCGTGAGTAGTCCGATCGCGGTCACAGCGAGCACTGTCGGGATCAGCCTGAGCGCGACGGTGCGTGTTCATGTCTTTCGTCTGTCCCCGAGTCTTTGCAAACATGTCACCATCTACAGACCATGTGGGCTGTGCTATATGGGTACGCGATGTGTTTCCTGGCGTGTTAATGTCCATAAACGCTTATATGACCTCCCTTATGAAACTAGGTGGACACCTGAGATATTTGCGACGAGAGGTGAGCCCCGACCGCTACTGAGCCCTCCTAAACGATTTACTCATGTCTCTATCTCGTCAGTTCGCGGAACGGCCTGCGGCGCGGCCTCTGCGCTCTCCCGAATGTGCGTCCTCCATCTCAACTGCCCTATCATATACTCACTGGGGATAATGCAGAGGCGGGATGATCGCACCCATGGCGGGTGGGGCGTTGTTGATGGTCGACACGTCCTTCCCAGTGTACGTGAGCATAGTTGTGTTCGTGCTGTCGGGCTTCTGCGTGTTGTTGCTCAAGGAGTCCCCGAGTGCCGGCGCGAGTAAAAGCGGTCGGTCTGCCATTATACATTAGCGTAGTATATCGTGTGTACGTGCAGGGCATGGTATTGGATGGTATAGTGTAACGTAATAATTCCTGTAAATCGACAAACCCCCACATAACATAACTTGCTAAAAATTGTACGACACATGTGGCGAGGGCTAGTTGTTTTCTCGGGTAGTCTGAATGGGTAGTGCATGAGAAAAGTGGTCAGAACGTAAGAACATGCAACTTGTTCGTTTCGTGGTCCCCAAGCTAAGAGAGAGTGAACCGTAGTCAGAAGATAATGGAAGAAAGATTGAAACGTGCGCTGCTTACCTCGAGGACGACAAGCGCGTCTCCGCACAGGGCGAATTTGATTCCGATTGGGTCGGCTTCCTGGATCTCCCGCGGGAGCGGTACTTCGGAGAGAACGTAAGGCCACTCAGCCTGCTGCTGCTGCGGCTGCAATTCCGATGATGGCGGTGCCGCCGCAATTGCGCGACTGCGGCCATCGTCATCATCATTGCCACCGCCACCACAAGAACATGCGAGCTGTATGACGGCCGCACCTCCGGCACTGCCGTCGCTGTCGCTTCCGCTGCATCGGAGCGCAGCCAGCGTCTGTTCCGTGCGGCCCGGATGGAGATCCCAGACCGAGACGGTCTTGCGGCGCAGAGAGGAAGAGGATGCAGATGAGGGGCGCGAGTGCTGAGCAGTGGAGCGCACAGCGCGGAAGCGCGAGTTGGTGCCGCAGGTCCAAGAGAGCCGGCGCATGCCGTGCGCGAGCGGGCCGAGGGGCGCCATGTCGCGCGGGTGCTCGAGTGGCGGGGACTGCGTGATGGCGTGGCGCCAGGCGGACCAGGGCACGATGCGCGCGCCGCGGGCCGCCACTTCGTTGCCGGATGCGGAACGGGGCGGCGTGGAAAGCAGGACGCGCGTCGGGATGTGCAGATCGGTCACCTCCCAGCCGGACGCGTAGTACGCCCAGAGCTCAACGGTTAACAGGTGGTCCTCGGCGCTCGGATGGAAGAGCTCGCCTGCGGCGAATGCGGATAGGGATGCGGAGGGGTCTGGGGTCGGTCGGGAGAGTAGGCGCGCACCCATGGATGAGCCGTGTGGGTATCGCGGGTCCGGGAGCACAAAGACACGCTCGGGTACAGGGTCCACCTGTTGCGGCGACAGCACGCCCCGCACGCTACGGAAGCGACACACGTGCAGGCGGCGCTGCCGCGCGCGGAGTACGGGGCTGCCCGCAAAGACGTTCTTGGGGAAGAGGATGTGTGCATCGTCGAGGAAGCACCACTGGCCGACGCCCTTGTCCATCGGCATGCCCCACTCGCGCTCGCCCGTCTTCCAGTTCCAGATCGCGAGCTCGTCCGTCGTGCCCCCGTGCACCACAGTGCCGAGGTACGAGCCATGTATACTCGTCGTGTCGCCGTCCATGACTGGCTGCAGCTTGCTCTCTGCTAGCTCGATGGCGCCTGCCGTGGGTGCACTCGGGGATGCGAGCGGGTGCGGTTGGCCGGTCGAGAGAGCGCGGAGGAGGATACGAGGCTCGAACCTGACAGAGGAGAGTCAGGGCGAATGGATTGGCGCGAGCGGCGTGGGGAACGTACCATTGCGAGGGGCCGGGCGTGGCACTGATGGGAACCAGCACGAGCAGGTCCTGCGCGGCGTCAAGGGAAAATCGGGCGATCACAAAGTCGAACTCGAGCGTCCAGCGGTGCGCGGAGAGCCTGCGTAGCTTCGACGGCAGCTGGTGCACGGTAAGTGCCCGCCGGTCCTCAGAGAGATACGCAACGACGCCGTCCGAGAACTGCGGCATCGCACAGCCAGGGATGTCGATCTTGTCATACGCGGACCAGGTAAGGTCCCGCCAGGCGTCGGTGTACTCACGCAAGGCTGCCGTCCTCTCTGCCGTGCTGGCCTCGCTCAGTGACCCATCGTGCATGCCAGACGCGGCAAGGCGGATGTGGTACTGCAACAACAACGAACCAGAGACTATCCCACGCAGGCGGCGAGACGTCTGTGGATGCCAGCTCAGCAAAGGCGGGATCGCATCACAGTAGGACGAGAGGTACTCACGCACTGACAGGCCACGAGCTCTTTAATTTCGAGTAAGGCCAGAATCTTGGAAACCACTTCCGTGGGTAAATAGGGAAGTGGGTGATAAGTCGAACGACCCATAATCAAGGGAGTCCTCTTGCTCAGAGGTGGTTCAGTTAGCACAGTATGTGGTCAGTGATGGAAAAAGCGAGGATGGGCTCCTCAGCTGGCCATCACATCGCTGTTGATAAGGAAAGAGAGGCGCCCATTGTCAGCCCAAAAGCGTAATTTGAAATTATGGTCCTGAACCCGGAAGAACATGTGGGTCCTTAACGGCACGAGGTCCTGCCACCGACAACGGCTGTAAGTAAAGATGAGCCTGAGCCTGGGGCCGACGACAGTGGAAGGGAGACGGGTCAGAATCCTTCCGGCAGTCATTAATACACGCCTTCGTACAGCAGTGGACCGCTGTCGAATGTATCCATTGCAGCGGGGTGAACTTGAAAGAGACTAAGACCCACGAGAATGGCTAGAAAAAACACAAGTGAAGTGAACCCCTCAGCAATGAATTAGTGGAGTCTTGCTGAAACACAGGCCGTGGAAAAACGAAGCGACTCGGGGACTATCGACCCACCCAGACGCCCTCTTCCAAATTCAGGCCGAAGCCAAGAAAACACATGTAGTCTGAAACCACATATCTGAGGAAAATGTTCGCGTCCCAACTTACGATGATAGGTGCAACCTCCTGGTGGCTGCGACGTTCTCGTGAAGTGCGGGGACCCCGCATTCCTTTACCATCCCACGTGGGCAAGAACAGACACGCGGGGTATTGACCGTTGTGCCCCTGACTTTTCCCAGACGCCACAGGTGACGAGCGCTCGGTCCTTAGACTGCCCTGTAGCATCCCTCCGATAACGTACTCGTCCATCAGAGAAGAACAAAGAGCGATCACTCTAGCCTGAGCTAGAACACAGCAGCTGCCCACAGAGCTAGAGTCGGGGAGATGTCCCCTACCCTTCAGGGTCACATGATAATCTTGCTGGGCCTGGGTCTCTCTTACCCTAGCTTCTCGCGAGCCGGACGAGGTAGGCATTCAGAATCGGGTTCTCCGAGACGGCGTCCATTCAAGACGGCGCCTGTTCGGTACACACGGAAAAGGAAGGGAGGGAGCATCTGTCTCCGCGTTTGCATCGTGTCACCGCAACGTAAGGTGCGGGATCCTCCGCGCACATGCAGTAGCCATCGCTCAGCTCAGGTTCCACAGGTATGCTCCACTAGACAGTCCGCAGAACAACTACGTAAGATGATCATCAGTCGAACAGGGGAGAGTTACTAGACAGGTGACAACCAAAGCATGTCGCTCACCATGCACATCATGAGAGGAACAGGGAACGTGGCGACTCAGATGTTCGTTTGACCAGTCAATCGAGTCTAGAGTTTACGTAGTGTTACTGCACCCGAGTATCGTTGATGTCAGGTATCCTGCATCTTTCGAGTGGTGAGAAAACGGCGGGGAAGACGTCCCTGCACACTATATTATCCGATCCTTTCGTGGTCCTCCGTCACGTTCGTCAAAGGCCGACACTGGGAAAGCTTCGGGGCCACCGAATTCGAGAATCCGTTTCAGCAATTAGACGTAAAAAGTTGCCTGGTGGAATCGTCGCATGAGTCGCCGACTTTTGCAGCTCTCTAGCTTAGATCATAAGTGCATAATTAAAGCGCTTGGGCACTTCTGGTGCAGGTATCGTATTTCACTGCTTGAAATCCGGTTTTCCCCTCCGGTTCAGCTCTGTACTTTTCAAGAACAGACATGCTGTACCTGCTATATCACTTTGGTCAGAATTCCGACCCCAGTTCTGCATTAATATACTGTAAAGCCCATTCTCGATCTTGGCTCGTTTGTTACCCAGAAAAGTCATTCTTGATGGTGAATACTGTATGCAAGAAAGAACCGCGATTTTCAATGCCGTAACCAATCCTACCTGATCACACATGTGTGTCATTATCCCTTGCAAAAAAAGCATCTGGATTGGCCCTTTGACTGTCAGGGCAACAAATCGCCCCAGCCTATAACTTACCTATGAACGTCGTCCGACGCGTCGCACACCTTACCGACGTAATATCCGCCTGTTCTGCCCTTGAGGCCGTGCAGTTTTGATTACATCCCGGAAGGTGGCCCGTTTACTGCCGGTTGATGTCGCGCCGCTCCGGCAATCGCTGTGCCGACTCAAGTCCTCGCCACGAAATTCCCGGATTATCGACAAGTGTGGAGGACGACCATAATAATGGTCTCCAAAGGTTGATGTAGTTGAGGTTACGCGTGCAGGGATGGAATCGCCTTGTAACTGCCGGTCCTCGCGACTCTTTACATGCTTTACAACCCGCGGGACTTTCCGAGGCCCCGAGTCACGGCAAGTTCTGACAGATCTCACTTCGTCCATCTTCACTTGGTGAGCGCTCAGTTCCTGTTTCATGATAATGTTAAACAGACATCCACCGGTTTGTACAACGGACTAACTAGGCACAAATACAGCTGGATCGCTCCTTTCATTTTCGCATGTCGAGTCATTGTCGACCAACTTCTGCACGACGACAAGAAGTGAACTGGTTGCACCCAGGCACTTCTCCTTTTCCAATGATCGAGTTGCTCTTATATGCTGACGCTTGGTCGCAACCAGAATTTCTGCCAACGAGCGAATTGTCGCCTTCGGGGTCGCATATATCTGATCCCTTCTGGACCTGGACATGCCACAAATCCAATGTTACCCCAGCGACTGTAACTTATTTCTCCTTGGAATGTTACTGACTCAGCACACATCCTTCAACTCGATGGGATAATCCCCCGAGCACCGCGTTATGGGGCGTTGTTGGGCACTATCGGTAGTCCCGTAGATCCGGAGTCGTTCTCTGGACACCCAGTCGGTGGTCGAACTTAGGCAGTGCACCAATTCAGGTGTTTCCATACAGCGCACCATACGGGGGCTTCTGTTGTGTTCCCGAGATTGGTCCAGTCTCATCCGTAACTGGGGACGTATATAAAAGCTGGCTTAGGAAGAAGCACTTGGACATACCAGCTTTTCTTCATTTCAACACATAGACATCGGGTCAGCATGGAAATACCGAACATGGAAATATTCTCGTGTCGCGCTCACACATGGATGCCCGTCATCTCGTTCTGCTTCGTCATACTCCTTCATTCCATCCGCAGGAGGAAGCGCGCTCTTCCCTTTCCCCCTGGTCCAAAGGGTTTACCTATTGTCGGAAATGTTCTAGATATGCCTAGCAGAAACCAGTGGCTAACATATCGGAAATGGGGTAAACAATATGGTGGGCAATCGTTCCCACTCGATCGAAAAGACACCTTACATTTTAGGAACCGTAGATTCTGACATAGTGCACGCTACGGCTCTCGGCACGCACATCATCGTCCTAAACTCCGCAAAAGCCGTGCATGAGCTTTTCGAGAAGCGATCTTCGATCTATTCTGATAGGTGGGGAAAATGTCACTGCTTCGTCTGGAGATACTGACAAGATATATGCTTTGCAAGGCCCCCACTGCCTTCCTTGACCCAGTTGTAAGTGCTCGATTGTTGTCTTTTCCCGAAGTTGACCCTTGATTGGCTTCTATATAGAATACGCATGAACTGGAACATCGCATTTCTTCCTTACGGTCCGAGATGGAGAACCTGGCGCAAAGTATTTCACGAACACTTCCACCCCAGCGCAACGCGACAGTATCGGCCCCGAGAGCTGAAAGCTACTCGTCAACTTCTCATGAACCTGCTTCACACGCCCGAACATTATGGAGACCACCTACGTTTGTGAGTCTCCACCGCCATTTCTTTTTTGACTCCCGATCAACGATTTACGTCGCCTGCAGGATGTCGGGGCAGATAATTATGGGAATCGCATACGGCATCGACATCGCCCCACACGACGATCCATATGTCTCTTTGGCAGAGAAGGCGCTCCAAGCGGTCGAGTCAGCGTCCATAACAGGCTGGACGTTCGACATGCTTCCTTTCTGTAGGTCACTGATGACACTTGTGATTTTTTCCTCCTTAAACACGATCGTGTAGACATACACCTTCCTTGGTGGTTCCCCGGCGCCAGTTTCAAAAAGGAGGCCGCAAAGTGGGCACCGCATATTGATGAAATGGTCAATAAGCCGTATCAGACTGTGAAGGACGCTCTCGTGCGCTCGTTATGTTTGTTTCAGGACCATGATGCGCTTTAGCTGACGCCCGCGGTTCAGGGAAAAGGCGCTGCAGTGCCGTCTGTTGCGGCGTCTATGATCACCAGTCTTTGTGAAAATCCATCTCGTGAAGACGAATTGACATCAAAAGCTGTTCCCGCAACGATGTATATTGGCAAGTTTCTCCGCACTTTCTCCATTCCGTGGTCTTATCTGGCGTCCCATCAGGTGGTGCCGATACTGTTTGTCCTATCTTCTCGGCATGTGAGATCATCTAACAGCCAAGGAACCCGATAGACTGTTGCTGCGCTTCTAACTTTCTTCCTTGCGATGGTCCTTCACCCCGACGCGCAGAGAAAGGCCCAGACGGAGATCGATAATGTTGTGGGGGTGGACCGTCTTCCAGACTTTGGCGATGAGGCGTCTCTCCCTTACGTCTCGGCGCTGGTCAAGGAGGTAATGCGTTGGCACCCCGTTACGCCGATTGGTAGGCGTTATTCATCGCAAAGTGGGTTTCCTAGCCTCACGCATGACAGCGGTTCCCCATCGTCTCGTCACGGATGACGTCTATGAAGGCTATTTCCTGCCTGCCGGGAGCATGGTGATTGGTAACGCCTGGTGAGTCAAATCCAATCTAAATGAAAGCATTCCGCGATCACGCGCTGATTGAGTGGGTTCCACATTACCCATCAGGGCCGTACTGCACGACGAGTCGGTCTTTCCAGAGCCCAGTCGATTCCGGCCTGAGCGCTTCCTCGATCCCAATGTAAAGCTACCCGAAGCCGTCTTTGGTTTCGGCCGCCGGATATGCCCAGGGCGGTATATGGCCCGTTCATCGATGTGGATAACCATCGCGTCTGTGTTGGCTGCCTTCGAGATCGGGCCTGTCACCGATGGCGACGGGATCCCCCTGATGCCAAGGGAGGACTACAAGGCGGGAGTAATTTCGTGAGTGAGGTATCGCTTCAGCACTAGGACAGCTCTCTGATGTGACGTTCCTTTGTTGCTCGTGCGCGTGTATGTGGAAAAACAAAAGATATCCTGAAGCGTTCGCGTGTACGATTCGCCCACGGGCAAAACACACGGAAGAATTAGTTGTTTCGTCGCTGAATGCTATGGCATGACGGTGTCGGGGTTTCTTCTCGGTCGACGTGATAGATGTTGTTACGGCGTAATACAATACATATTAGTATAATGCATGCGGTCGCAGATGATGCGACTTAGAATAAGACACCAGTCCGCAAGGTCGAAGCACCACAGATGACACGCTTACTAAGCATAACATATGACACTTCTTTCTGTTGCACGCTGCAGCACAACTTGAAGTACAGTCAGCCTGAGCCAAGTGCAGCACGACTCTTATTAGAAAGAAGCTCCGTGGCGACTTAAACATAGTCACCGTACTGTAGGTGGTTGTGAACTCTGAAAGAGCCGCTGCCTCGTGCTCTATTGATGTTTATGGTTTGTTTCGCCGTCCTCCTCGAAGTGAAACATGTCGGTGGTACCCTTGGTGCTACCTTTCATTACGGATACCGTTTCCCCAGTGGCGCAGCCTGGTCAGCTGGGGGTGTGCCATGGACGGATAAGTAAATAACTAACTTATGATACGAGGAACCATCGCGGCCGCTATCAAAGGTGGCGCCGCCAACCCCAACGAAATGAAAAGTTCTTACGCTACCCTCAGTCCAAGCCCCAGACAGACGCTGATTGCGGTGCGTGGAAAGGTACGTGGCGCGAATGGTCCAATCAGTAGCGTATTCACGCAATCCCTTGACCTGCCAGAACCCCGGGTACCCCTGGCAAACCTTGATTCGTTTGTTCGTTTGATAATACCAAGTTTATTATACCGGGCTGAGATAGGCGCAAGGGCTCCAGCGCCACCCCAGTCTGCCATTACCAATTATTACTCCTGTTCATCTGGATCATCTACGGTTTCGCCCCCAAACTTGAAATGCTACGCACTCCAAAGCTTTGATCAGGGGTTATTAGCATATTCCGGAAGCGCTTGCCAATGGGTTACACAACATGCCGGTTGTATGAGATACAAAAACGCCGGCGCGGGTTGATACGCGGAACCAACGACGCTGTGCTCGACGGAACGAATAGACCCGGGAGGCCACGCGACTCAGGAAGAACACCTGTGATGGCATAGTACGCGGAACTACGCGTCGAGTCTGTCTATTTCCGGTTCCGCAGGGATCAGCTTCATCTCCTTCGGGCTCTTGCAATTTAGTATCGCGTGTGGATTCAGTGAACGCGAATTTTTGAGCCACGACGGTCGGACTAGGAACGAAAAACGCACAAATCGACTTGGACGCTGAGAAACGAGCCGACGCAGAGACACCCATCGGCCATGACGGAGCCTACCTACTTGGTAGTGTGTCGGCCAGGGCAGGTGGAAGAACATCACGATTTCAGTTCGATGGTAGTTATGGTAGGACGCATAACTCACTGTATACGTAGTCGCGCTGGCACTTTCCCGTACTCCTGTAGGTAGTTAGGCAATCATTATAGCTGGTTTGCCCAAAACGCTGAGTTGTGCTCTCCTGCGCTCGAGAGCGTAGGGTTTTAACTGGGCCGAGTATCGGACACGAGGCTTGCAGTGCTCAACTTCGTGTGCTCTTCTGAGCCTCTTTACCCCTCGGGTACTTCAAGTTGCGGGTACTTACCGAGACGCAGCTGCTAGCCTCGCTCCTGTACGAGGGGGGGGGGCTCCGCAATAATAGAGAACTGGTGGATCCGGAGATCACCCTGATGAGTTCTTCCCCTGGCAGCGTTACACAAAAGGGCGTGTATAAATCCCTGTGTTCGAGTTCGTTTCTCTGTCGTAAATTGTACGAACGAGTAACGTCCGTGTAAGTGATATCAAGTGACTAGCGTCCCCTGGGCTAAACATCGATGAAAGGTGGAATAGAATCAATAACACAATTTAAACTCAAAGTGAGATGAAAAATAAATATTGAGACCCGTAGGTCTACCACTCTGAAACAGCGTGTCATCCTTGTGCAGGGGCCATGCTAATCTTCTCTGTATCGTTCCAATTTTTTCGTATGCATCCCCGAAGGGAGCAATGGTCTATCTACCTTCCTTGTACACCAGAAAAGAATTTTGAATTTTGTTTAGACCGCGGGTGTGTGTGTGAGGTAATACACCGGGCCGGAATCGATAGACCCAAAAAAAAGTTGCGAGTGTCGAGCGGCAAGAGTGAACAGAGCGGGATGGTGCGTGCCCTTCTCCTTGTCATTTTACTGATTTAAATAAAATCAAACAGAGGCCAATTCTCCTTCAAGGTGACTACGATCCTGCTTTAATTCTCGTTTATCGTTCCTCATTTGTTTCACACAGGCCACGAGCGGTCGCTAACCCAAATAAAATTCAATAAGGAGGGCGATCTCCTGTTTTCTTGTTCAAAAGACCACATCATCAATGTCTGGTTCTCTCACAATGGTGAGCGTCTCGGAACGTACAATGGCCACAACGGGACTGTTTGGACGATTGATGTCGATTGTGCGTGATCCATTCCTCCCCGCATCCCCGTCCTGATCTTCTCCAACTGGCCGTTATATCGTGTGCAGCACAATCGCGCTTCCCTCGTTTCTGGATCCGCGGACAACGAGATGCGACTCTGGTCTGTGCAGACGGGCAAGTGCCTCTTCGTATGGGAGTTCCCCACGGCGGTGAAGCGCGTCTCCTTTTCCGACGACGACGAGCAGATCGTTTGTATCACCGAGCAGCGCATGGGCCACCAGGGCGCCATACGCATATTCAACGTCAACCGCGACGGCGACGGCACCGCGCGTGCGTGTATATCCTCCCTCCTATACCCTCCCTTCGCGTTGACCCTGTGGTGCAGAGGATCTAGAGCCCGGGTCGATGTTCCACCCAGTCGGGAGCAAGGCGACTGTCTGCGCGTTCCCGTACATGCCGGGTCTGATCCTGACGGGCCACGAGTCGGGCAAGGTTGCTCTGTTCGACGCGAGCACGGGCGAGGAGGTGCTCTCGAACGAGCGCGCGCACATGGACGTCGTCACGGACCTGCAGCTCTCCCCGGATGGGTCCTACTTCATCACGAGCAGCAAGGACAAGACGGCGCGCATACACGACGCCAAGACGCTCACCGTGCTCAAGACGTTCCCGACCGAGACGCCGCTCAACAGCGCGGCACTCGCGCCAAACATGCCTTACGTGCGTTCCCATTTCCCTCTGCACTCATAGAAAGCATGTTCAACTTGGTGCGAAGGTTCTTCTGGGCGGTGGTCAAGAGGCGATGAGCGTCACGACGACGTCGTTGCGACAGGGCAAGTTCGAGGCGCGTTTCTGGCATCGTATTTTCGAAGAGGAGGTGGGCCGCGTCAAAGGTCACTTTGGCCCATTGAACACGTACGTCGACAAGACGTGTTTTAACCGGTCTCGGTTGATTTTGGAAAATCAGGATCGCGGTTCACCCGGCAGGGACTGCCTACGCCTCCGGAGGAGAGGACGGATTCGTACGCGTGCACCATTTTGATGAGAGCTACTTCAAAGCACGCCCATATGGTGAAGTAGAAATTCTCAACTAAAGCCATTGTTGTTGTATGATGTCCGCGGTATAGCATATTATGTCCAAAAGCCTGGTTCTAAGGTACCCACGAGGTCATTGCTCGTATCAACAATCATACATACACAAATCGCCACAGATTCGAGCCGCGACGGTGAGGTCATTCCAGCGTACATTACCATACGGGCCTACTACGATTGATCAGAACGCGCTTGGGAATTGTGGGCATTGCGGATCAATATCGATCAATACCCGAACCTGACGGATCCACTTGCGCATCGACGCGAAAACCGCAACCTTTCACCGTCGAGTAGGTGAACGACGGTGGGTATGGCCAGAGTAAACCCGGCACGGAGGGAGACGTCCAGCGTGCGTCGGACATGGCGCACCCTCCCCTGCTCGTCTAGTCTACTACAGTACCTGTGGTGGTGCGAAACGTTCACCCAGCGGCACAATAATGCGGGGAGTCACGTGCTTGGCAAGAAGTATAAGCGCCGACCTGAAGATGGAGGAGAGCCGTTCTCCGCGGAGAGTATGACGACGGCAAAATTCTCACCGCAAAATGATTTGGAAGCCAGAACTTTATAATACAGTAAGACAGTTACAGTTCGAAAGCTCCATTCGGACTTCATCGACGTCTCAGTCCACCTGTCGGCTCGGATTCAGTCGAACGCAACACCCGGTTGCGCTCCGTTGATACCACAGTGGGACCTGCCGTCCCGCACCAACCTCAGGCCTCAGATCTGACGTTGAAACGCACAATCAAAGCTCTGCATCTCGACAGCGTTCCGGTGCTTAAGACTCTCAGGACCTCTTGCCTTCTGAACCGCACCACCCGGTTGACTCGGAGACGCAGATATCGCCCTTCGTGGCTGAACATTCGTCCTCTTTCAACTGCCACATGAGGGTTCCTCGAAAGCCGCGGGTTGCGTTCCGTGTTGACGCAACCATAGTGGGACCTGCCGTTCCGTTCCAACTTTGATCCTGACGCTCTATAAAAGCCTTATATCTAGCCAAGTACTTCGTGTTCCAGTCCTTAGGGCTCTCTGCTCTCTAGCCTTCCGATCCTCCACTTGAATCCCCACATACTACCTTCCTGCCTGGTCTCTTGTGCACATGCGATACCACTGGCTCTATGTCCTCTCATTCCTCACTGCCACATCCCTCGCCGACTTCGCGACGCCCCTCGCTCATTGGGGTGACGTGCGTGTAAAGCACGCTTGGAGCTCCGTTCCCACCAACTGGGAGACTATGGGCTGCCCGTCCGCCGGAACCACTATCGACCTCTACATTGCACTCAACCCCCGCCACGAGAACGCGTTGATTGATGCACTATACGAGGTCAGCGACCCCAAGCATCCAAGGCACGTCCATCTCACCTGCTGCTCCTCTCGAACCTTTATTCACGTGTGCTGCTCCTACCGTTTCAGATATGGCGCCCATCTTTCCAAGGAACAGGTCGCTGAACTGGTCAGTCCGCACCCAGACACGCTTGAGCTGGTCACATCCTGGCTCGCACATCACGGCGTCCAGCCCTCCTCGATCTCAACGACACACGGCGGCGCATGGCTGACGGTCAGAAATGTGCTCGTGTCGCAGGCCAACGAAATGCTCGGCGCGTCATATCAGCTATACCGACATGCCAAAGTGAATGACACGATAATCCGGACGGTCAGCTACGCGCTCCCAGAGGTATTGCACGCACAGATTCAAGTGGTCGCACCGACGACATACTTCACATCCACACGGACGCTGCGGCAGACATCACGGAGACGCTCCGTCGAAGCAGCGGCAGCATTGGTTGAGGCGGACGCGGTGTCGGGTAAATCTGTGGCAGTACTGTCGAGCCGCGCTGGTGAGGTCACGCCGTCGCGACTGCGCGGGTTGTATAAGACGTTCGCATATGTTCCCACGGCGGCTGACCGGAATACGCTCGGCGTATTTGGCTTCCAGAAACAATACCCGAGTGAGACGGATCTGACTATTTATATGACTAACTTTCGCTCCGATGTGCAACCCCCCAGTCTGGCAACCTTCACCGTCGAGCTGGTGAACGGTGCTCGGTACGACCCGGACACCCCCAGCATAGAGGCGAGCATCGACGTCCAGTACGCCTCGGCCATGGCGTACCCGACCCCGATCATTTTCTACATCACCGGTGGCTTGGGGAGCTGGTCGGACAGCGGCGAGCCACTCCCTGGAGACGTATACCTCGAGTCGCTCGAATACTTGCTCAAAAAGTCGGACATCCCGCAAACCATCAGCATATCATACGGCACCTACGAGTGGAATGTTCCGCAGGAATATGCGAAGGCCCTGTGCATCCTGTTTGCACAGCTCGGCGCACGTGGCGTCAGCGTCCTCTTCCCTGCAGGCGACGACGGCGTCGGCAAGAACTGCATGGACGATTCGGGAAACGTCCGATTCGTAGCCGAATTCCCTGCATCATGTACGTGTGGCATTTTATCACCCCTTAAATGTACTACACAAGCGAAATTAAAAGTCGTTCACTAACCTGAGAATTCCGTGGTTCCGCAGGTCCTTATCTCACTGCCATCGGTGGCACTAAAGACTACGATCCCGAGGTTGCGGCTGCCATCTCTGGAGGCGGATTTTCAGACCACTTTCCTCGCCCAGTCTACCAGGACGTCGCTGTGTCCGCATTCCTCGAGCGTCAAGGCACCCAGCATGCTGGCCTCTACAAGTGCGCTCGCTGCTGTCACCTGACCAAACCGTCTCTTACTTTGTAATTCGTGCAGCCCTGAGGGTCGTGGCATCCCTGACATCGCCGCACAAGCTCTCAAATTCATAACCTTCGTCAAAAACGTTGGCATTATTGTAGAGGGCACGAGCTGCTCGACTCCCGTGTGTCTTTCCTTGCTCCATCCGCTCTGCATTGTCCATTTTCAGCTGACCGTCAATGCCCAGACAGTGGCAGGCACTATCTCGCTACTGAATGACTATCTTATTACGAATGGCAGGCCCCCGCTTGGATTCCTCAATATCCGGCTATATGACGATGGGCTTGCGGGCCTCAACGACATCACATCTGGCTCTAACCCTGGCTGCGGTACCGATGGGTTCTCTGCCGTCCCTGGATGGGATCCCGTTCGTCTCGCCAGACTCGTATCTCTTCGTTTTCGACGTTGGCTGATTTGTGTTCGATAGGTCACGGGTCTTGGGACGCCCGACTTTGAAAAGCTGCAGAACATCTTTATGACACCCCTGGGAGGCGGCGCAGGACAGGGAGATCGTCCCAAGATTCGTGGACCTGAATAGCAGCGATGGGTGTGTTCCACTCCCAAACTACGTGCACAAGTCGATTCGAGGCTCCAGGGAAATAGTTTTCGATCGATTCACTCGACCCGCGTGACGTCTACCTTGTAATTGCAACAAAACATTCATTTCAATGTCCGTGCACGCGACTGGTGCTTTCAATAGATGAAAGAGAAGACGATGTAGACAGTCGTGTGTAGGCCACGGTCAAACAAAACTCGGACCTTCTCGACCTCATCCGCTGCATGACCCAGTACGCGCACACCTGCGCGACACTGTCTCTCCCCTTGTCCTAGCGCACAATGTGTCCCTGTTTTTCCAACACTTGGTATCTCGCTACACTAATCGGGGTCCTACCCTGAGAGCGGCGAGGTATCAAGATGAATGCTGGTGGGTATCAGAGGGGACTTGGATCTGTACCACGGGACGAATATTTGTATCCAGTGAAGTGCTTCCAGGCCAGGTCCTGTATTCGAAATGCACAGAACGGATTCAGTGGAACGATATCGTGCACCTCTGAGATATACTGTAAAGCCGTTTTCAGAACCTACATAAGGCTAGGGCAGAACCCAGACTCCTTCCCAATTCGATGCTCCGTGTAAAGACTACTCACATGTGTTTCCCACACACATTCCTTTTTTGTCCCAACTTCGCCTCTCCGCACCAACTAGGGATATCTTTGCGAGTCACAGCTTTGCTTCTCGAAGGGAGAGTTTGTGCCGCGCTGGCTAAGGCGCGAGGAAGGGAAAGGGCGCGGCGCGGCACGAAGGGTTTGTGGGGGCAGGTGGCAGCACGCAAGAGAGGAATAGGCACCTGCCGCTTCGCCCACTGCAAGGCCCATTGTGCTGCCTTGGGCTTTACTGGAGTAAAACCCTTGGTTAAAACATGCGGTTCAAGTTGTCCACACTTCTATAATTAGGAGTGCACTCTCGTGCAGGCACTGCTCGAGGCACTGTAATTGATGGCTAGGTTACTGTTAACCTCATGTCAGAATCAACGTTTCTGAAAAAACCGCGAAAAAAGAGTTCTGCGATCCAAAAACGATCGGGAGCAGGGGCATTCGGAAGCAGAATTTTAGATCGGGATGGGCCGGATATGGACATCGGAGAGCTCTATGATAGTACCGCGGACTGAACGTACTGAACCGTTGAGCGCTGATCCGCGCTGATCCCACTCCACTGGTTCCTTCTATGCCCTTTCATTCCTCACCGCCGCGACCCTCGCCAACTTCGCGACGCCGACACGCGTGTGAGGGCCAAAAGCACACCTGGAGTGCCGTCCCATCCGATTGGAAGACTCTGGATGGCCCATCCGCCGGAACCACTATCGACCTCTACATTGTGCTCAACCCCCACCAGGAGAGTGCCTTGATTGATGCACTAAGTTACACGAGGCCAGCGACCCCAAGCGTCCAAGGCACGTCCAACTCACCCCTGCTCCTCTCGCGCCTTCGTTCACGTGTGCCGCTCCTCCGTTTCAGATATGGCGCACACCTTTATAGGGAAAAAGTCGCCAAACTAGTCGGGCCACACCCAGAAACGCTCGAGCTTTTCACATCCTGGTTCGTACACCACGGTGTGTGACCCTCCTCGATCTCAACGACACATGGCGGCGCATGACTGACGATGAGCAACGCGCTCGCACCCCAGGCCAACCAAGTGCTCAGCACCTGATACCAGCTATACCGGCATACCAAGATAAACAATACGACAATTCGCACGGTCAGCTACGCACTCCCTGAGGTATTGCACGCACACATTCAAGCGCTCGTGCCGACGACATACTTCGCCTCCACGCGGGCGCTGCGACAGACCCAACACAGGCGCCCCGTCGAAGCAGCACAGCGTTATACCGGTGACCGTTCCCTCTATGGGGTGTCGGCTTCGCAGAACCTCGAGGAAAATCGAGGGTCCTCCAGTCGCTTGCGACCCCTCAAAACACCTCATTCGAACGGCTGGTTACGAGTCTATCCTAGATTAGGAGGTGGTGCCTCATCGGAATATCGTCGTTTTTTCAACTACCATTTGAGGGTTCCTCGAAGGCCGCGGGTTGTGTTTCGTGTTGACGCAACCATAGTAGTGGGACCTGCCGTTCCGCTCTAACCTCGATCCTGACGCTCTATAAATGCCTTTCATCTCAGCCAAGCGTTTCGCGTTCCGGACCTTAGGGCTCTCTGCCCTCTAGCATTCTGAACAGCACAGTCCACTTGAACCTCCAGATACTACCATCCTGACTGGTCTCCTGTACATATGCGATACCACTGGCTCTATGCCCTCTCATCCCTCACTGCCACACCACTCGCCGACTTTGCGCAGCCCCTCGCTCCTTGGGGCGACGTGCGTGTAAAGCACGCTTGGAGTTCTGTTCCCGCAAACTGGGAGACTCTGGGCTGCCCGTCCGCCGGCACCACTATCGACCTCTACATTTTGCTCAACCCCCGCCACGACAATGCGTTGATTGATGCACTGTACGAGGTCAGCGACCCCAAGCATCCAAGGCACGTCCATCTCACTGCTGCTCCTCTCGAACCTTTATTCACGTGTGCCGCTCCTCTGTTCAGATATGGCGCACATCTCTCTAAAGAGCAGGTCGCTGAACTTGTCAGGCCACACCCAGACACGCTCGAGCTTGTCACATCCTGGCTCGCACATCACGGCGTCCGGTCCTCCTCGATCTCAACGACACACGGCGGCGCGTGGCTGACGGTCAGCAATGTGCTCGTGTCGCAGGCCAACGACATGCTCGGCGCGTCGTATCAGCTATACCGACATGCCAAGGCGAATGACACGATAATACGGACGGTCAGCTACGCACTACCTGATGTATTGCGCGCACACATTCAAGCGGTCGCGCCGACGACATACTTCGCTTCCGCACGGACGCTGCGGAAGACATCACGGAGACGCTCCGTCGAAGCAGCGGCATCGTTGGAAGAGGCGGACGCGGCGTCGGGCAACCCCGTGACGGTGCTGTCGAGCCGCGACGACGAGATGGTCATGCCGTCGGAACTGCGCTGGTTATACGAGACGTTCGCATACGTTCCCACCGCGGCTGACCGGAATACTCTCGGGATATTTGGCTTCCGGAAAGAATACCCGAGTCAGACCGATCTGACTGTGTTCATGACTCACTTTCGCTCCGATGTGCCCACCCCCAGTCTCGCAAGCTTCACCGTCGAGCTGGTGAACGGCGGCGAGTACGATTCAGACAACCCCGGCGATGAAGCGAACCTCGACGTCCAGTACACCTCGGCCATGGCGTACCCTACCCCGATCATTTTTCTACAGCATCGGTGGCACGGGAAAGTGGGTGACAAATACCGGCGAGCCATACTCTGGAGACGAGTGGCTCGAGTCGCTCGGCTACTTGCTCGAAAAGGCGGTCATCCCGCAGACTATCAGCATATCGTACAGCACCCACGAGCGGAATGTTCCGCGGGAATATACGAGGGCCCTGTGCATCCTGTTTGCACAGCTCGGCGCTCGTGGCGTCAGCGTCCTCCTTTCTACAGGCGACGACGGTGTCGGCAAGAACTGCATGGACGATTCTGGAAACGTCCGATTCGTCGCCGACTTCCCTGCATCCTGTATGTGTGGCATTTTATGACCCCTTAAATGTACTACACAAGCGCAATTACAAGTCGCTCACTAGAATTACGTGGTTCCGCAGGTCCCTATCTCACTGCCGTCGGCGGCACTACAGACTACGACCCCGAGGTTGCGGCTCCCCTCTCTGGAGGTGGCTTTTCGGACCACTTTCCTCGCCCGGCCTACCAGGACGTCGCCGTGTCCGCATTCCTCGAGCGCCAAGGCACCCAATATGCTGGCCTCTACAAGTGCGCTCGCTGCTGTCACCTGACGCAGCCGTTTCTTACATTGTGATTTGTGCAGCCGTGAGGGTCGTGGCATCCCTGACATTGCCGCTCAAGCTCTCATGCTCCCAATCGTCGTCAGAAATGATGGCATGGCTATGGATGGCACGAGCGGCTCGACTCCTGTGTGTCTTTCCTTGCTCCGTCCGCTCTGCGTTGTCCACTCTCAGCCGACCATCAATGTCCAGATAGTGGCAGGCGTAATCTCGCTGCTAAATGACTATCTTATTACGAATGGCAGGCCCCCGCTTGGATTCCTCAATATCCGACTATACGACGACGGGTTTGCGGGTCTCAACGACATAACATCCGGCTCTAACCCTGGCTGCGACACCGATGGATTCTCTGCTGTCCCTGGATGGGATCCCGTTCGTCTCGCCAGAGTTGTTGATACGTTTTCGAAGTTGGCTGATTTGTGTTGCATAGGTTACGGGTCTTGGGACGCCGGACTTTGAAAAACTGCAGGGCATCTTTATGATACCTCTGGGAGGCGGCGCGGGACAGGGAAGTCGGCCAATGATTCATGGACCTGGTGAATAATAGCGATAGGTGAGTCTCAGATCCAGACCACATGTATGCACAAATCGATTCGAGGCGCGAAGGAAAAGAATTCGCATGAATTCACTGGACCCGCGCGACGTTCATCTCATAAATTGCAACGAAACATTCATTTCAACGTCTGTGCATAGGACCGGCGCTTTCAATAGATGACAGTGAACGCGGACGATGTTGACAATCGGCAGGGATCTCGCATAACAAATCTCGGACCTCAGCTGCATGACCCAGTACGCGCACACCCGCGCGACACCGTCTCTCCGATTCTCCGCTTGTTCTGGCGCTCTGTGTCCCTGATTTCCAACACTTGGTATGTCGCTACACAAATTCCACCTTGGAGGGGTATCAGGATGGATGCCGGTGGGTCTTAGAAGGGGGATCAATACCACGAACATATATTTGTATAAGCTTGCAGGCCAGGCCCGCCTGGATTTTGTATCCGAAGTGTACATAACGGACTCGGGGAGTGATACCTCTGATCCAGCCATAGGCCCCACTGGAAGAAACCCATGCGGTGCGGGTGGAGGGGTCTGTTCTAAAAACAGCTTACCCTGTATTCAGATCAACGTTCACCGTGCTTAGTACGTCTCACTCTTGGTCACAACCTATTGATCCCAGAATCGAAATATGCGCTGGGAACTCTTATATTTGTTTTTCGAAAGCGCTATCGTCCCTACTGCCACTAGTTACTGTTTATCTATCTGATTACACGTGTTGGGTCCAGCCGCCGTGTAAGTAAATATGTATCCAGTGAAGTGCTTCCAGGCCAGGGTCCTGTATTCGAAATGCACAGAACGGATTCAATGGAGCGATATCGCGCACCTGTGACCGAACAAGACCGAGAAAAGACTGTTGACCAAGCGGCAAAGGCCGCGTGTACAGGTGCGGGGCGGATATTCTACGCGAAGGGGGAGCCCGTCATCGTAGAAGACTATTAAGGTAGGGAGTAGGAGTGTAGGTGACAGAAAAAATGAGAAGAAACGAGAAGAAACCTAGTCGTCAGTATCGGGCAGGTCTTCGCGGGGAACGAGCTGCCAGATATGGGCCCGCGGCGATTGGGAACACGAAAGGCTAGAAACGCGAGCGAGTTCGGTGAGGTCGGGAATGGAATCGGGATTGGTTGGTCGCAAGTGCTCGGAAAAAAATGGTCGCGCGCACTTCAGCGCGGCACAAAGCTTCGTATTGTTGTGAACTCATGACCCACCCGCAATCCTGTGACTTGCGGATATTAGTCAGACGACGCGCAAGCCTGTATATTGCAGGTATCCCGAGCCTTGATTCCGCGATGTGTTATTGTATGAATAGGAGTAGGCCGCGTCAGCGCGACGCGCAAGCGCATAGTTCTCATGTATTTAAACAGCGAGTTTTCGACTGTAACAACAGAATTCTCTCGCCTACACCTCCCTGCCGTTACGGTCCTCTTAGTCATAAAGTCACACGGAGGTAGGCGACATCACAGTATGGGTGGGCCACGTGCAAGTGCGGCACACCGGATCCGGAGAATGCGAGGGAAGAACTACACTGAGGCCTGAAGCTTGAGAAGTCTGAATTCTAATTTGGGGTGTAAAAGTGGTAATTATATACCATGCATTAGATATTAACGGGGGGAAGGGGAAGGCTAAAACGAATGCAACTCGAAAGGAAGAGTCCAGATGAGAGAGGAACCGGCGGCCGAGCACTCAGGGAGCCCGGGAGAGCGACAATGCGCGTAGCGCTTAGAAAGCGCCCAAAGCAAAAACCCTGGGTCTTTGACTCGAAACCTTCCCCGATCCCGAGGCCGTTTTTGGACACTTGAAAATTGAAAACCCTTAGAATGACCGATTTTTCTAGCGCTGGGACAGCATTACTGGAGTCAAAACATGCGGTCGTCAACTTCGTACACCACTGGCACGGCGTGCGATCCTCCTCCATCTCAATACACACGGCGGCGCATGACTGACGTCAGCGACGCACTCGTATCCCAGACCAACGAAATGATCGGCGCCTGATACCAGCTATACTGGCATACCAAGATAAACGACACGATAATTCGCACGGTCAGCTACGCACTCCCTGAGGTATTGCACGCACACATTCAAGTGGTCTCGCCGACGACATACTTCGCCTCCACGTGGGCGCCGCGACAGACCCAACACACGCGCCACGTCGAAGCAGCGAAGCGTTATACCGGTGACCGTTCCCTCTATAGGGTGCCGGCTTCACAGAACCTCGAGGAGAATCAAGGATCTTCCAGTAGCTTACGACTCTTCGAAAATCTTTACTCGAACGGCTGGTTACGAGTCTATCCTAGATTAGGAGGATCCGGATGGTGCCTCATCGGAATATCGTCGTTCTTTCAACTACCATTTGGGGGTTCTTCGAGACTTGAAGCCGCGGGTCGCGTTCCGCGTTGACGCAACCATAGTGAGACCTGCCGTTCCACTCTATCCTCGATCCTGACGCTCTATAAAGCCTTTCGTCCCAGCCAAGCACCAAGTGCACCAGGCCTTATGGGTTTCTGGCCTCTAGCCTTCGGAACAGCACAGCCCACTTAATCCCTCAGATACTACCTTCCTGTCTCATCTCCTGTGCACATGCGATACCACTGGCTCTATGCCCTCTCATTCCTCACTGCCACATCCCTCGCCGACGTCGCGAAGCCCCTCGCACCTTGGGGCGACGTGCGTGTAAAGCACGCTTGGAGTTCCGTTCCCGCCAACTGGGAGACTCTCGGTTGCCCGTCCGCAGGAACCGCTATCGACCTCTACATTGCACTCAACCCCAACCAGGAGAGCGCGTTGATCGATGCACTATACGAGGTCAGCGACCCCAAGCATCCAAGGCACGTCCATCTCACCGCTGCTCCTCTCACGCCTTCATTCAGTGTGCGTCTCCTTCGTTTCAGGTATGGCGCACATCTCTCAAAAGAACATGTCGCCGAACTGGTCAGGCCACACCCAGACACTCTCGAGCTTGTCACTTCCTGGCTCGCACATCACGGCGTCCAGCCCTCCTCGATCTCAACGACACACGGCGGCGCGTGGCTGACGGTCAGCAATGTGCTCGTGTCGCAGGCCAAAGACATGCTCGGCGCGTCATACCAGCTATACCGACATGCCAAAGTGAATGACACGATAATCCGGACGGTCAGCTACGCACTGCCTGATGTATTGCACTCACACATTCAAGCGGTCGCGCCGACGACATACTTCGCCTCCACACGGACATCACACAGGCGCTCCGTTGAAGCAGCGGCAGCGTTGGCAGAGGCGGATGCGACGTCGGGCAACCCCGTGACGGTGTTGTCGAGCCGCGACGACGAGGTAGTTTTGCCGTCGGAACTGCGCTGGTTGTACGAGACGTTCGCATACGTTCCCACCGCGACTGACCGTAATGCGCTCGGGATATTTGGCTACTGGAAAGAATACCCGAGTAAGACCGATCTGACTATGTTCATGACTTACTTTCGCTCCGATGTGCAACCCTCCAGTCTGGCAACATTCACCGTCGAGCTGGTGAACGGCGGCGAGTACGACCCAGACAACCCTGGCGATGAAGCAAACTTCAACATCCAGTACACCTCGGCCATGGCGTACCCTACCCCGATTATTTTCTACAGCATCGGTGGCACGGGGAGGTGGGTGACAAATACCGGCGAGCCATACTCTGGAGACCAGTGGCTCGAGTCTCTTGGTTACTTGCTCGAAAAGACGGTCATCCCGCAGACCATCAGCATATCATACGGCACCTACGAGCGGAATGTTCCGCGGGAATATACGAGGGCCCTGTGCATCCTGTTTGCACAGCTCGGCGCCCGTGGCGTCAGCGTCCTTTTCTCTACAGGCGACGACGGCGTCGGGGATAACTGCATGGACGATTCGGGAAACATTCGATTCGTCGCCGAATTCCCCGCATCCTGTACGTGTGGCATTTTATCACCCCTTAAATGTACTACACAAGCGAATTACAAGTCGCTCACTAGAATTACGTGGTTTCGCAGGTCCCTATCTCACTGCCGTCGGCGGCACTACAGACTACGACCCCGAGGTTGCGGCTCCCCTCTCTGGAGGTGGCTTTTCGGACCACTTTCCTCGCCCGGCCTACCAGGACGTCGCCGTATCCGCATTCCTCGAAAGCCTTGGCACCCAATATGCTGGTCTCTACAAGTGCGCTCGCTGCTGTCACCTGCCAGTGACCCAAATGTTTCTTACTTTGTTATTTGTGCAGCCGTGAGGGTCGTGGCATCCCTGACATCGCCGCCCAAGCTCTCACGCTCCCAGTCGTCGTCAGAAATGATGACGTGGCTATGGATGGCACGAGCGGTTCGACTCCCGTGTGTCTTCCCTTGCTCCGTCCGCTCTGCGTTGTCCATTCTCAGCTGACCATTAATGCCCAGATAGTCGCAAGCATAATCTCGCTGCTAAATGACTATTTTATTACGAATGGCCCCGCTTGGATTCCTCAATATCCGACTATACGACGACGGGTTTGCGGGTCTCAATGACATCACATCTGGCTCTAACCCTGGCAGCGACACCGATGGATTCTCTGCTGTCCCTGGATGGGATCCCGTTCGTCTTTCCAGACTTGTTGATTCGTTTTCGAAGTTGGCTGATTTGCGTTGCATAGGTCACGGGTCTTGGGACGCCAGACTTTGAACAACTGCAGAGCATCTTTATGATACCTCTGGGAGACGGCGCGGGACAGGGAAGTCAGCCGAAGATTCGTGGACCTGGTGAATAATAGCGATAGGTAAGTCTCAGATCCAGACTACATGCATGCATAAGTCGATTCGAGGCGCAAAGGAAAGAATTCGCATGAATTCACTGGACCCGCGCGACGTTCACCTCATCAATTGTAACAACGAAAAATTCATTTCAACGTCCGTGCATAGGACTGGCGCATTCAATAGATGACAGAGAACGCGGACGATGTCGACAATCATGTATCGGCCGCGATCTCGCACAACAAATCTCGGACCTCATCCGCTGCATGACCCACCCACGCGACACCGTCTCTCCGACTCTCCCCCTGTTCTGGCGCCCTGTGTCCCATATTTTCCATCACTTGGTATGTCGCTACACAAATTCCACCTTGGAGGGGGTATCAGGATGGATGTCAGTGGGTCTTAGAAGGGGGATCAATACCACGAACGTATATTTGTATAAGCTTGCAGGCCAGGCCCGCCAGGGTCCTGTATCCGAAGTGTACATAACGGACTCGGTGGAGTGATACCTCTGATTCAACCATAGGCCCCACTGGAAGAATCCCAGGCGGTGCGGGTGGATGGGTATGTTTTAAAAACAGCTTACCCTCTATTCAGATCAACGTTCACCGTGCTCAGTATGTCTCAATCTAGGTCGCAACCTATTGATCTCCGAATCGGAATGTGCGCTGGGGAACTCTTATATTTTGTTTTTTGAAAGCGCTATCGTGCCTACTGCTAGTTACAGTTTATTTATCTGATTACACATGTTGGGTCCAGCCGCAGTATAAAAAAATATCTAGACCCCAAATGTCAACCTTGCCACTATCGTATCGGATCTTCGGATGGTGGGGTCTTTACAGCGATAAGACATCCTCGCTGATGCATATGGGGTCGGAAAGCAAGTCGGAAAGTGTCGAAAGGGGTTTGCCCGTTTTGGCTGGCCGGAGCCGTGCTGGCCGGCTACTTACAGCCGAGTTCACCCACTTGCAACCGGTCTACCACTGGCAGTCTACCGAGGCGAGCGCCGTGCTGTGCCGTGCTACTTGCCAACCCCCCTGGTAGGTCATAATAGTCACAGGCTAAGACTGGTAGGCTCCCTATATGGACTCGGAAGACGCGGCGGTCGGGGTAGCGGTAACCCCCTGACGAGAACTTTCGCAGGTTCGAAACCGCTACTAACGGCCTGCCTTGCCCGCCTCTGGGCATGCTGTACTGACCCTTATCCTCGTCGGAGACAGGTGGCAGACGGATGCACCAGGTTGGGTCCGACAGCCCGAGCACCCCTCTCCACGAAGTTATTGCCCGCCCTAGCAGGCAAAGGCCGTGCACCCAGTCATTGTAACTTACATAGAAAAAACGGTGGACGTTCTTGGAGAAAAACCTCAAAATGAGGGTTCAAGTCGTCCTTGACTAGAGTTGTCAATCTCGGCAGGTCCGAAATGGTGAACGTTCCGAGTCGGATTAGAAGTTCTTTCCTCAAACGGCCCACGTCCGACTACTAGCCATCGCTCCAAGACAACTGTAAGCCGGAGCATTTGGAAGCAGATTCTTAGATTTGAAATTTAGGAGGGTCGAGGCCTCATCCGGACATTCTTTCAACTACTCGTGACATGTGGGGGTTCCTCGAAAGCCGCGGGTCCCGTTCCGTGTTGACACACCATAGTGGGACCTGCCGTTTCGCTCCAACCTCGGTCCTGACATCGTTCTGACGCTTTATAAAAACCTTGCATATCAGCCAAGTACTTAGTGCTCCAGTCCTTAGGGTTCTCTGGTATCTAGCCTTCTGAACAGCACAGTCCACTTAATCCCCCAGATACTACCTTCTTGGCTTGTCTCCTATGCGATACCATTGGCTCTATACCCTCTCATTCCTCACTACCACACCCCTCGCCGACGTTGCGACGCCCCTCACTCCTTGGGGCGACGTGCGTGTAAAGCACGCATGGAGTTCCGTTCCTGCCAACTGGGAGACTCTGGGCTGCCCGTCCGCCGGAACCACTATCGACCTCTACATTGCCCTCAAACCCCGCCATGACAACGCGTTGATTGATGCACTATACGAGGTCAGCGACCCAAAACATCCAAGGCACGTCCATCTCATCCCTGCTCCTCTCACGCCTTCATTCACGTGTGCCTCTCCTCCGTTTTAGATATGGCTCGCATCTCTCCAAAGAACAGGTCGCTGTACTTGTCAGGCCACACCCAGACACGATCGAGCTTGTCACTTCCTGGCTCGCACATCACGGCGTCCAGCCCTCCTCGATCTCAACGACACACGGCGGCGCATGGCTGACGGTCAGCAATGTGCTCGTGTCGCAGGCCAACGAAATGCTCGGCGCGTCATATCAGCTATACCGACATGCCAAAGTGAATGATACCATAATCCGGACGGTCAGCTACGCACTGCCTGATGTATTGCACGCACACATTCAAGCGGTAGCGCCTACGACATACTTCGCCTCCACACGAACGCAGCGGCAGACCCTACGCGGGCACTCCGTTGAAGCAGCGGCAGCGTTGGCAGAGGCGGAGGAGTCATCGGATAAGCCCGTGACAGTGCTGTCGAGCCGCGACGACGATATGATCGGGCCGTCGGAACTGCGCTGGTTGTATGAGACGTTCGCATATGTTCCCACCGCAGCTGACCGGAATACTCTCGGCGTATTTGGCTTCCAGAAACAATACCCGAGTGAGACGGATCTGACTATGTTCATGACTTACTTTCGCTCAGATGTGCAACCCCCCAGTCTGGCAACCTTCACCGTCGAGCTGGTGAACGGCGGCGAGTACGACCAGGACACCCCCGGAAAAGAGGCGAACCTCGACGTCCAGTACGCTTCGGCCATGGCGTACCCTACCCCGATCATTTTCTACAGCATTGGTGGCTCAGAGAGGTGGTCGGCAGACGGCGGCGAGCCACTCCCTGGAGACGCGGACCTCGAGTCGCTCGAATACATGCTCAAAAAGACAGACATCCCGCAAACCATCAGCATATCATACGGCACCGACGAGCGGAGGGTGCCGCGGGAATATGCGAAGGTCCTGTGCATCCTGTTTGCACAGCTCGGCGCCCGTGGCGTCAGCGTCCTCTTGCCTGCAGGTGACGACGGCGTCGGCGAGAACTGCAATGACGAGTCGGGAAATGTCCGGTTCGTTCCCGAATTCCCTGCATCCTGTACGTGTCCCATTTTATCTATACCTGCGCAATTTCAAGTCGCTTACCAGACTTCCTTGGTTTCGCAGGTCCCTATCTCACTGCCGTTGGCGGCACTACGGACTACCCCGAGATTGCTGCTCCCCTCTCTGGAGGCGGATTCTCGGACCACTTTCCACGCCCGACATACCAGGACGTCGCCGTGTCCGCATTCCTCGAGCGTCAAGGCATCCAGTATTCTGGACTCTACAAGTGCGCTCGCTGCTGTCACCTGACGCAAACGTTTCTTACCTTGTGATTCGTTCAGCCCTGAGGGTCGTGGCATCCCTGACATCGCCGCCCAAGCTCTCAGCTTCCCAATTATCCTCCAAAACGCTGGCAGGATCATGGAGGGCACGAGCTGCTCGACTCCCGTGTGTCTTCCCCTGCTCCATCTGCTCTGCGTTGTCTATTCTCAGCTGACCATCAATGTCTAGTTAGTGGCAGGCGTAATCTCGCTCCTGAATGACTATCGTATTACGAATGGCAGGCCCCCGCTTGGATTCCTAAATATCCGGCTATACGAAGACGGCTTCGCGGGCCTCAACGACATCACATCTGGCTCTAACCCCGGCTGTGGTACCGATGGATTCTCTGCTGTCCCTGGATGGGATCCCGTTCGTCCCGCCGTCCTTGTATCTCTTAGCCTTCGACGTTGGCTGATTTGTTTTGCATAGGTCACGGGTCTTGGGACGCCGAACTTTGAAAAACTCCAGAACATATTCTGATACCCCCGGGAGGCGGCACAGAACAGGGAGATCAGCCGAAGATTCGTGGACCTGGTGAATCACAGCGAGAGGTGAGTCCCACCTCCAAACTACATGCACAGGTCGATTCAAAGTGCCAGGGGAAATAGTTCAAGTTTCCGCATCAATTTACTCGCACCTCGTAATTGCAATAACAAATATTCATTTCAATGTCTGTGCATGCGACTGGCGCTTTCAATAGAGGACGCAAATGATGTAGACAATCATGTATAGGCCGCGATCTCGCCCAACAAAACTCGGACCTCACCGGCCTCACCCGCTGCATGACCCACTGGCAGTACTGGCAGTACGCGCACACCCGCGCGACACCGCCTCTCCAACTCTTCCCTGTTCCTAGCGCACTATGTCCTGGATTTTCCAGCACGTGGTATGTCGCTACCCCCATCTCACTCTCAGAGTGGAGGGGTATCAGATTGATGCTGGTGGGTCTGAGAAGGGGGATCAATACCACGGGACAAAAAAAAACAAATTCCACGGGACGTATATTTGTATCGCCAGGCCCGCCAGGGTCTTGTGTCCGAAATGTACATAAGACCTCCTCGGGTGCGAGCTTGTTCAGGATCTCAGGTACTCGTCGGCAGCACTGAGATCGATAATGGGTGAATAAATTTAATGCACTATTCGCTGTCAGATTTCAGCGCAACCATCGACTTCGAACATGGATTCAATTAATTCCGTCGAATGCCCAATCGAAGCAGTGTCGAGGCCCAGGGTTCATGATTCCACGCTTCAAGAGATGGCGTCGTAAGTCGTCGCAAATTTCAACTCCTCATATCGATTCTAGAGTTCCATGAGCCGAGTTGGCAAAACTTGGCATGCGACTATGACGAAGAGAGAGTCTATCTTTGCGAGTCGCAACTCTGCTTCTCGGGAGGGAGATTCGCGCCGCGCTAGTTGAGGCGTGGGGAGATGGGGGACGGGGCGCGGCGCGAGGGACTAGAAGGCTGGCAACTGGTTCAATTCCAATCGCGGTTTTCGAGGCATGTACAAGCGATGTAATTAATTAGTGTATGAAGATCGTGCACCCCTGTATGCGAGGTGCGAAGAGGCAAAGAGAACGGGCGAAAGCGCAAAGCGCTTCTCGATCGAAAATGAGGACTTCTGTCGCTGAGGCGAGGTCGCGACGGGTGGGTGGGACCCTCCCGGAGCGACCCGATGAGCTGGCGACGGAGGCGATCCTCCTTTACGATCCAATAAGGGTGTGGTGGGCGGGTAAAAAATGAAGGATCCGGTTCTTCAGACCGGTTGAAAAGGTGGGCGGGCAGGTGGCAGCGCGCAAAAGAGGAATGAGCACGTGCCGCTTCGCCCGCTCACTCAAAGACGGTGCTCTAAGGCACCGCTCGTGCCTCGCTCGTCTTAGAGCGTCTAACTTTGGCCCGGTCTGCATGTGTTTGGAGTCGTCAATTGACCCTCTCCAAATTCCATCGTCATTCATCAGGCCATGGGCAAAGCAGGCATCCCGGATAGTAAGATAGAGTCCCTTCCGCGGTAGGATTGCAACTGAAGTCATCAAACTATTGCAGGTTTCGTACGACATACAGGACCAACGTGCATAGAACCTCTCTCTAGCATTTGGCGGGACAAACGATAGTCGCCCATAGTGAGTGCATCCTTTTTTCAGGGAAGTCACTCTTCAAGTTGTTCTTCAGAGTCTCAGACAAATTTGGAGAACTCAATTAGTAACTCCCGCACCCCACGGGTATCGTCGGTTGGCCTTAAAAAACGCGGTCAGTTGAGTGTCTTTAGCTTCCTCCATCTGTTCAGCAGTCTGCGGCTCAGCCAAGAATGACAATTTTTATGTATTTTTTTGTTTCTGAATTGAATGGGGGTGCAGCAGACCCCCAAGGTTTCCCGTACCTCTGCAAATATGTGTAACGCGATGTTTTGACCTCACTACAGACATGTATTCCCATTCATCCTCGTGTTTTTGGTATGAATCGTATGATCCTATAATTACATACCCTAGTATACAGTAATTTCATTGGGTGGAAAGGTGGTGATCAAGTGTCGTGTTAAAGCCTCTGATCCACGCTGATCTCCTGTACTCATGTAATACAGTTGTTACGGTTGACGGGAAGTGGACTCTCACTAACAGGTGATGACTCCCTTAGTAAGTAGTAATGTGTCATGGACTTTGTGGATCAGTCAGACGTGGTATCACATGCTGATGTGGCGTGTTTCATAGTATGGCTATAGTAGGGTTCGAGCTACTTTAGCTATTCGTTACAGGATTCAAGAGGAGCTTTAAAGCTACCTCGCACATGTATAAGTAGTAGTCGTCGAAGACTCAGGATCGCCATCCTGGTCTTCTTCAATCACCACGAGTTTCTCGTCTCTTTATCACGCCTTCACTTGTCTCCCTTGAGCAAGCCATCTCTCATCGATCATATCCAGTGACTCGAAATGCCCTGGTATATCTGGAAGTCACGTGCCTCGATAAGCGCCATGTACCTCAAGTCCCACGCCTTGGATCACGTGTTTAGGTCACGTGACCATCGTCGAATTATCCGCTAAGTCGTAAACACCCTTTCGCAGTCTAAGTCAGACTAAACGCCTGTGGTGGCGTTACATTAAGACCAGGATCCCTCACCGTGGCGTTTACAACACGAGATCGCTGGACTCAGTTCAGACCATATTCCCTCGAGAGAAGAGGAGACCGCAACGTACCTGTCCAATTCCTAGGAGCGGCCAGGTGGAGAGAGTTCAGAGGTGAAGTTGGATACTTCGTAGACTTCGCATCCGGGCCCACATGGTACAGACCAGTTGAGTTCAATTTCGAGAATTTGTGCTGGGTGGAAATTACGTGGAACCCAGTCGACAGCAGATACGACGCTGTAAGACCGGCTGGCAGAAACTATAACTGCGATATTGATACTCGAGGGCTACCTACCAGAGAACAATACGGATGTATTGACGGACAACCAGAAGAGGAGCCGAGTACATCAGAACCGCAAACACCCGCACAATCCGATACAAGTGGAGAGGAAGAGAGTCAAAGTGACGAAGAAGAAGCAGAAGCCATAGTGCAAACAGCTGAGTCCCTCCACATAACCGAACCCGAACAGATCCAAGTACTATCCCCTGCTGTCACGGTACGCGAAGTGGACTCCTACTTACTGGCTGTGGCGTCATTAGTAGGAAGTAATTAGTCATGGATTTATCGTATCAGTCAGCGGACAAGTAGTATCACATGCCAGTAAGGCATGACTCATTCCTAGGATAGCTGTAGTAGGGTTCGAGCTACTTACGCTATTAGTTGTACGGATTCGGGAGGAGCTTAAAAGCATCCTCGTATGGGTATAAGTAGTAGTCAGCGAAGACCAAGATACGCCATCTTGGTCTTCTTTGTAGTGTTTTGAGGTCCGGTCCATAGGACCAGAAAAAGACCGGGACCCAACTGGACCGGACCGATGTGCAACCGGACCACCGGTTGCAGTTGCACGACTTCCGGATCAGGCCCAGTTGCGGTTGCTGATTTTAGTGAGCATTCCTGCGACCGAGTAAAGACCGGTTGAGACTGGTCTTTACAGCAACTGGCTTGGAAGTTTAGGTACTACTATATTATCCATATGTATCTACTACAATTGTAAAACTAGTAGCTACAATGCCTACTGTTGCAGCGCCTGCCATCATCACAACTCCCACCATTGTTGCAGTCGCAGTCGCTATCGCGTTTTCATCGTCCGAGTCGCTGTTGACACTGTCGACCTCGCCTAGCTGCCCTTGTGGTCGGCACTGTGTTGCTGCGGTGCTGTGTAGGTGTTGTAGGGTCCAGCTCCGTATCGCTGTCACAGTGCCATGGCGGCGTCGTTGTCGTTCGGTGTTGCGACACCGTCGCCATTATCGTCGTCTTCACCGCTGTTGTGGTCGCTGTTGTGGTGGAGTTGGGCACCGCACCCATCAGCATGGTTGAATCGCCCTCGTCACCTCGCCATTCTTGCTGGTGCTGTTGGTGTCAAGGTGGGTGTTGTAGGCATGCCGCCAGCATCACAATCGGACTTGCGTTGGTGGGACACTGGCGGTGGTTGGAAGCTTGTTCGACTTGCTGCGTTTTCACGCATGTGGCCGCCAGTGCATTGGTGGGTTTGCAGTTGATGATGACAAACGATTGGACACCAAGTCACGTGTCATGGTTCCCTAAAGCGTTTCCCACCGTCCTGGCCCTTGCCGGTTTTGTTCACTCGTCCTCGCTTACTGAGGCTCACCAGTAACCGATCCACGATCCATACATCCATGGCTGAACAGGGATGTCTTCGCCCTCTCTCGTTTCACCGTGAGGAGGTACATGTCGACGACGACCACAACGACAACAACTCGGGCATGGTCCACCTCCCCCGATGCAGCCCCGAGCTGCATGCGCCAACCGCTGCAAGGGAGGGGCCAGTTATGGCGGCCCTAACCACAATGGCGGCGCCACAACAGCGACGAAGGCGATCACGACTACGACCGACAGCAAGATGGTGACGACAACGACAACGACAGCAGCAAAGTGACAACAACAACGCCGACAACATTAAGACTAGTCTTTGAAAGTTCAGTTGCTTGAACTGGAAAAAACTGCAACCAGACCGGACCACAACTGAAAACAACCGGACTTTTGGTCGCGGTTGGGGCCCAGCACAGAAATGTGCGGTTGGGTCGCTGCGAGTACGTTGGATTCTCCAACCGGTTGCGACCGACTTCAACCGGTTGCAACCCGATTATGGGTGCAGTACTATAGTTCAAAACATATTTTTATTTGGGTTGTAATATACTAAAACATCACTACTACTACTAGCTACACTAAGCTAATGGCTATGAGAATGCTTGCTGTCATTGTCGTGTCACGTAGTCATAGTCGTAGTCATAGCTGTCATCGTCGTCGTCGTCGTCGTCGTCGTCGTCAGTCACCATCGTCGGTCTTGCTGTTGTCGTTGCCGTTGCCATTGACACTGCCACTTCGCCTTGCTGTCGACTATCACCCAGGTGTTGTGGCAGTTGATGTCGCCTTGTCGTGGTGTTGTGATCGCCGTCGCTGCTGTTGCCACCATTGTCGTAGTTGGGGCCACTGCATTGGCAGGGCTGGTGGCAGTCGGTAGCGCGTGTAGCGGGGCTGCGTCGGGGAGGTGCATCGAGTCGTGGTCGTGGTCGGTTGTTGTTGATGTTGATAGCAGGTGGTAATACAGTACGCACGTGCAGCGAACAAACTGGCAGTACCCGGGCCATTTGTTACTCACGCGTACTCATGCTTTAGGGAACTGTGACTTAGCTGTGACGGCCGAGTGCTTACCCAGAACAACGAACAACGACGACATCATCAACATCAACGACTTCGCCGATCCAAGCCGATCAAGCTGCCAACCGGTGCCGCCACCGCCCCACCACTGGCACCGCAAGTCCGATTGCGTCGCCTGGGCCGCAAAGGCGAGGTGCGAGGCGCACCGACTCCAACTCGACAACGGCGACAGCGAGGCGAAGACCGAGGCAACAGCGAACAACAACCACGATGACGACGACGACGACGACGGTGACGACGGCGACACACACAACACACGACGCAATACATGACGGGAGGCCGAGGACAACAACTTGGATGCAACAGACGCAACACAACGGGCCACGGCAGCAACGACGACGACCATCCCAACAACAACTACGACACAGCGGACCGCGGCAGCAACGACGATGACACAGATGGCGGTGGGGGGGATGCAGCGGGCTGTATAATTATTAGTTAGAAGTAATTACATTGTTTAGTAGTTAGTCTGCTACACTACACGCGACTGCTGGTACGGTGCCCCAGTTCTAGTAAGTCGCAACCGGTCCCAGCCGACTACAACCAACTGCAACCGGGTTGGGTTACAACCGGTTGAGAGGGATTGAAAATAATGAAGCAACCGGTAAAAACCGGTTGGCTGCAGTTGCAGTTGCAGTTGCAAAATTCAGGCTGGAGGACCAACCGGTCTCGGTCCGGTTGCTGCCAAATTGGGCAAAAAACCGGACTCAACTGGACTTTCAAACTCTAATTAAGACGACAACGACAACGATGCGACACAAAGACGACACAACACAACGACGACACAATACAACACGACGACAACACAACAACACAACGACAACACAACGACTCAACTCGACGACAACGCGACTCAACAATTCGGACAGCAGGTACTGCGTTAGATGACTTGTATTAGCTAGCTAGTAGTGTACAAATCTGTGTATCTAATCGCTCGATGAGACTACAAAATACAAAAAGACCAGTTGCAACCATAAAAAAACCAGTTGAGACTGGTTGTCGACCGGTCTCTCGAAAGACCAGTTGGAACTGGGTGTTCTCCTGCAACTGGACCGATGTAGACCGGTTGGCTGTGGTCTCGGTCCGGTCTTTCTGAAATTTCCGTTTGTGGCAACCGGTCCCGGTCCAGTTGCATGGCAAAAGATGCAAAAGACTGGACCGGACCGGACCTCAAACCACTACTTCTTTGAATCACCACTTTCTCCTCTCATTGTCTGCACTCTAGTTCGCTTGCCCCTCCCAGCAAGTCGTCTTCATCAGCAAACGCCCAGTGACTTAGCATAGTCCTGGTGCCTCATACGTCACGTGCCTCGATAAGCGCCGTGTACTCGTGGGATAAGTCACGTGATCAGTGACTCGATATTTGCTAAGTCGTGAACGCCCTTTCGTCGTCCAAGTCGGACTAACGCTCGTGGTGGCGTTACATTAAGACCAAGATCCCTCACCGTGGCGTTCACAACTCGAGACCAGTGGACCAATTTTCAAACCTACTCCCTTGAAAGGAGAGGAGACCGCAACGTACCAGTACAATTCCTAGGAGCAGCTAGGTGGAGAGAATACCGCGGAGATGTAGGCTATTTTGTGGACTTTGCGTCGGGACCAACCTGATACAGACCAGTTGAGTTCAATTTTGAACACGTCTGCTGGACCGAAATTACGTGGAACCCGATCGACAACAGGTGGGATATAGTACGCCCTGCAGGAAGGCTCTACAATTGCGACATCGACGCACGTAACCTACCCACAAGAGAGCAGTGGGGACGTATAGACGGACAACCAGAAGAAGAGCCAAGCACTTCGGAACCAAGAACACCTGCCCCATCCGAAACTAGTGAAGAAGCCCACACAGACGAAGAAGAAGACTCCGAAGTAGAAGAAGTAACCCGACTAGCTGAGTCCATTCCAGTATCCCAGCCAGAAATCATCCAAGTAAACCCACCAGCCGAAATGGCAACCATCACCGAAACCGTCACCAACGAAGCAATCGAAGAAGAAATCCGAAGGACTTGAGAAGAAGCAGAACAACTCCTACTCCCTATCCACCCTGCTACGGGACACCGCATGACCGCAGACGACGCAGCTATATTCCGAGCCATAGGACCGGACCAGCCCGATCCACCCGGCGACAACCCGCCACCAGGAGGAGGAGGACGACCACCAAGGCGCCCCAACGGAGGGTTTCCAGGAGGGTTCGGACAAGGACCACCGGGGGGAGGACCGCCTGGAGGTGGGGGACCCCCTGGGGGAGGTATACCCAGAGGAGCAGTAGCGCCAGGAGCACCCACACCCAGATTAGAGGGTGAGCCACCGACCATATTCAAAGGAGATCGGACTGACTACGAGTCCTTTCTGACGCAATGGCACGCCTATTGGGGACTCAACTTCGACACCCCGAGCATGCGCAACGTATACAAAAGGTGCCTCCTATTCTTGGGGTACATCAAGGGAGCATCCGTTGCAAACTGGACGCTGGGCTTCCTCCAATGGCTCAACACTGAAGTACGGAATGGGAGAGATCGATACGACAAGTACCTCTGGGACACGCTGGCAACGGGGTTTGCAGACCGATTCTCCAATACGTTGGAGCAAGAACAAGCCCAGGCAAAACTAGCCAAAGGATTCAGAATGACGGGGGACGATATTGACTCGTACATCACGAATTTCGAACAACTTTGTCGGAAGGCTGATTATCGCCTGAACGACCAACAAACCATCGACCGCTTCACGGCCGGACTACCGAGCAAACTATTTACAAAAGTATACGAGCTCGACGGACCTACCACCTTCACTGAATGGAAGAACGCGGCGCTCAGACGCCAGAAGCAATACATTCACCTTCGCGCCCGCTTAGGCATGTCCGTACCAACAAGAGGACCTCCAAGAGGACCACCACCTCGCTTCAATCCGCCTCCACACTTCGGAGGATCACCGTGGAACACACCCCGCAACCAGGCCCCGCGATACGACCCAAACACAATGGACACATCTGCAGACCAATTGCGTGCCCGACTCGCAGAAGTAGGGGATCCCAACCGAGGGAACTACCAACCGCGCCCTCCATTCCAACCAAGAGGAGGGCCGGGGCAGGGAGGAAACGCCCCTCATAGGGACATGAGGGAAGTAGTCTGTTACAATTGTAGCGGACTCGGACACATCTCACGCAATTGTACGCGCCCCAGAAAGCAGAGACCACAGCAACAGCAATGGTGCCTCGCAAGCAACAGCCGAAGCATGGAAACGGACTATTACAGTCAAGAACCACGCGCCCAAGTGGCAAACACGACGGAACCACAGCAGACGGCCAGTAGCTGGCTTGAAGGGGTTAGGGGGGCAAGTGACAAGGTCAAGGACCTGATTCTCCAAGATTTATGGGAGAAAGGGGATTTTCGGGATGCCTAAACCCATCGGCCTGGGTGAGGGCAACCAATTGTAACTCTGTAATCATGACTCGCTTTCGGTCTCTTAGAATTCCAGTCTCGATTCGCACCAGTTACTCAATGGCCGACATAAAAGGGCTCGTCGACTCCGGAGCCACCGACAACTTTATAAGACCCGCGTTCGCCAAACAAATGGGACTAGGGCTCCAGCTGCTGGAACGCCCGAAGAAAATATGGAACATAGATAATATGGAAAACAAAGCTGGGTCCATCACGCACTTTGTGGACTTAGACGTACAGACAAAAGGAATTCGCAGGGTTATTCGATTCCTTGTCACCGACATAGGAAACGAGGATCTGGTACTGGGATACCCCTGGCTCGCAACTTACGAACCTACCATCAGCTGGACCCACGCTACCATTCACGAGGACGCGCTCCCTATCGTTATTCAATCCATCAACCCAGCCGAACCGACCACGGTTATCGCGGGAGCAACTACCCATGACGAAACCACTATCGCGTGGACGTTCACCGACGACGAAAAAGAGGATGTAGTCCGAGAATTAGAGGAGGAATGCCAGCTACGTACCACAGCCACCAAATTGGCCATAGCAGCTAAACAAAACACCATAGCAGCAGTAATCCCGGCACCGTATCAACGCTTCGCCAAAATATTTAGTGAAGAGGCGTCTCACCGATTCCCACCATCAAGGCCCTGGGACCACGCAATCGAATTCAAGCCTGGTACTCCGGCAACCATCGACTGCAAAGTCTACCCCATGACCCAGGATGAAGATGCTCAGCTCAAAGTATGGCTCGAGGAACAGCTGAAAATGGGATACATCCGCCCATCCAAGTCACCTTACGCATCGTCCTTTTTCTTCATCAAGAAGAAAGACGGGAAGCTACGACCCGTACAAGATTATCGGAAAATCAATGCGTGCACTATCCGCAACCAATATCCACTACCGCTCATGTCGGAACTCATTAACGACCTGGGCAACAGCCACATCTATACCAAGTTGGACGTGTGATGGGGGTACAACAACATACGTGTAACGCCACCACAGGGGCGTTAAGTACGACGTGTACTTCGGTTAAGTCACGGACGGTAACAGGATGGGAGTAAGTCAGTTACGACTTAGTTCGATGGTGAACAAGTACCACTTGGCCTCCGTAGACACAAGGGTAATAGCAAGGGCAAGCTCAAGCGCAACGGCGAGCGAAGACGGGGAGTCAAGCGAAAGTGCGACTCAAGGGATCGGTTCGTGAGAATGGACAGCGGTGTGGTATTACACAAGAAGTCAAGTCTACCGTACAAGCTAGGTAGCGTGGGACTTATATACTAGTACACGATGTTTGTCAGGGACAAACATATGGCGCGATCCTAGGATCCGGGTCCTAGAGAGCTAACAAAGGGAAATTACGAAAAGGGAGCAAGGGAATCCCGCGGGACGACGCGTGGATCAGAAGTCGTCAGCGGGTTCTGGAAGTCGCACCATGGGGCGTCGTAACGGTCATGCGCTAGGCGCGAGATAAGAGTCAGGGTCCGAATCGAAGCGGGTCGTATCGTAAAAGTACAATGGAAAGTCGACACGGAATATGGGTCACGAGATGAGAATAAAGGGAGCAAAGAGGGGAAAATCGTAACATTACCCCCCCATCAGACTCGAAGTCGCCACGACTTCGACTAGTCACTGGTATAGTAACAGTCTTCCTCGGGAATAACGGTAGCAGGGTCAGGAGAGGGGGAGCGGGGACAAGTATGAGTGCGTAGGAACATATGACGTCCCCTACGGCCACACTTACGGCATCCCTCATACTGGGGGCAGTCGATCTCATCATGGGTTGCCTTCCAATCGAGACACTTCCCACACCAGCAGGTGCGCGGCGTGGGATTCTCGTACCGAGCCGACATCGGGGATAGTCGCCTTATGAGGCAGATGTCCACGCGATGGGCGAGGCTGCCACACCATTGGCACGCGTCTCGCCGTCCTTGCTCGGGGCAATCTCTGACGAGGTGGTCCTTGGACCGACACTCATAACACCTGCGGCGGCGTGTGCTGCCTTCCCCTTGAAGGCGCGGCATCTCGCTAGGTCCCCCCGCACGCAGTGGTAGGGGCATCTCGTCCGCGCCGACGGCGCGGAGCTCAGACGAGTGGCAGGGGCGAGTGGGTTTCGTCATCAGCTCTACGTATCGGTCGCTGATGAGTGGGATGATTCGGGCGTACTGCAACCTCTTCCGTACGCTCGACATGTTCATGTCGAGGTGGAATTGGTCCTTTGTTGCCTCGGCCTCTAACCTACGAAGGTCGTCCCGGCGCACCTTAAGCGCGTCTCGCGCTTCGAGGCAGGTGCGCAGGCGGGAGACGTCTGCGTGGAGTGCGGGGTAGTGGAGCGAAGAAATCACCTCATCGATTACGATGCGGCGAGGGTCATGGGGGTGGAATAGGTCCACCTGCTGGTCCGTGACATGTTGTGGGAGTTGATTAGCTTGGACGGTGCGCAGGTAGACAGATGTGACGTAGCAGGGTTCCCCCTTGCCCATGGTGCCTACGACCTCCTGATAGTCCTTGCGGTAATAGATGTACCGCGCCACCTCCTTCTTGCCCGGCTCTCCAATCATGAGCGGGTGGAAGCATGGGGAGGTAGGGTCGTTGAGGAAGTACGGGATGCCCGGTTCCCCTGACTTGTCCTCATCCTCATCGTCGAGGAGGGTGTAGCGGCGGTCAGGGACGGCGAGCTCTACCGTAGGGCGAGGGGTGAACACGTGGTCTATACCAGGTGGGAATGGGGGAAGCGGGAGTGATGACTGGTGCAAGGTGCTGAGTGTTGGTTGTGAGACAAGAGGGGGCGGGGACGTTGTTTCAGGGGATCCCGATGACTCGGGCGGCTCAGCAATGGTGGGTAGTGAGGTTTCGGGATCGAGCGTAAATTCGGGCAGCGGAGAAGGAGTAATGATTCTGGAGTACGGAGTGTAGGCAGTGTCTGGGTTCATCTCCGGGATTCCAGCCTCTTGGGATGGGACAGTCAAGTTATCGAGAATGATTTGGGAAGGGGGGCGAACGGGCACAGTGGAGATGACAGGTGTATCAGACATGAGGTTTCCGGGGATGATCATGGGTGACAAAAGTGGGCGAAGGGGGTGCATCTTTTATATCTTTCGTCCAGCCCCTTCGGCGGTAGGATTTTGCCGGTAGTACTCGGCGATTAAGTCAGGTGCGTGGCGGACGTTATCGAGTGGTTCCCACGAGCTGTCACTCATGGGAAATCCCTTCCACTGGATCAGGAATTGAAGTTTGCGCCCTCGGCCATGAAGGCGAGATTGTAACACGCGCTCCACCTCGAACTCTTCTTCTCCTTCGATAAGGTCAGGTGGAGGTCGCGTGAAGTTAGCTCCATGGAGTTCCGTCTCCTTATATGGCGTAAGGAGGTTCGCATGGAACACGGGATGTATCTTCCACGTCTTCGGAAGATCTAGTTCGTATGAGACCACCGATAAGACTTTCTTGATTCAGAACGGTCCGTGGCGTTTTGGTGCGAGCTTCGCGGTGGGGTAAAAGGTCCGGAGGTTCGTCCCCTCCAACCATACTTGAGCGCCTTCCAGGTAAGGTATGAAACGCGTCTTCCCCCTCTTCGCCATAAGCTCTTGCGCGTGCTTGATGCAGTCTTGCGCATGCTGGCGTCTATCCCCCATCTCTTCCAGTCGTTGATCGACGGACGGAGTTGATGTGGGTTTCGACGTCCACATGGTACGTGGTTCCCACCCCATGATCAACGAGAATGGGGAATGCTTGGTTGTGGCGTTTGGCCACGAGTTGTGCGCGAATTGCGCTACTGGGAGTGCCTCCGCCCAGTTGTCCTGTTGCACGTTACTCCAGTGGCGAAGATACTGTTCCAACCACTGGTTGGTCCGCTCTGACTGCCCATCCGTCTGTGGATGGTATGCGGAGGAGATGTTTTGGCGGATCCCCAGCGTCTTACACAAGTCCTTCATGAATGCGGACGTGAAGCGCGGGTCTCGATCCGTGATCATCTTCCGGGGGATGCCATAGTGCGGGTAAACGTGGTGGAGATAGAGTCGCGCCACTCCTTCCGCGGTAATCGTCTCATTACACGGGATGAAGATGGCCGCTTTTGAACAGTCGTGGTCAGTGATGGTGAGAATGGAGTCGTATCCATTCGACGGAGGTAGTTTTGTGATGAAGTCCATTGTTACGACTTCAAATGGTTCGGCGTCAGGGTCTGTGGTGATGGGGAAGAGGTGTGGCTTTTGTCGGTGGGGGTTAATTTTGTTGGCTTGGCATGTCGCACACCCTTTGACATAGTCTTCCACGTCCTTTCGCATGTTCGGCCACCAGTAGTCGCGTCGCACCAACTCTAGCGTATTTGCGATTCCTGGATGGCCCATGCTCGGCGTGTCATGGAAAAAGGTGATTACCCCCCGTTTAAGATCGTTGTCACCCACGACAACGAGAGCGTCTCCTTTCCACCAGAGACCTTGGTGCTTTTTCAGGTTGTGGGGTTCGACCCACGTGAGGACGGCTTTCTCATCCATATTTTGAGCAATCTGCGTCCAGATGTCCATGTCGTGCATTGACATCTGGGTCGCGCGTATGAATCGGTCAGCGGGGAGGACGATTACATCGTTGTTGTCCTCCTCGTTGGGTTCATAGTCAGCTCGTCGCGAGAGGGCGTCCGCGCGACCGTTTTTTATACCGGGTACATGCTTCAGTGCGAAGTTGTACTCCGATAACTCCAAAAATTCGTGTGCCACTCTTCGGCTGATCTTTCGGGGGTCTTTCCAATACTGTAGATTGGCGTGGTCGGTGTGGATGATAATTTTGTGAGGGGAGCCGACCAGGTAGGTACGCCAGGCTCGTAGCGCCTTGACTACCGCTAGTAGCTCCCTATCGTAGATGTCGTAGTTGCGTTCCGCTTCTGTTAGCGACTCGGAGTGGAACGCAACCGGGTGCATGCGTTGATCAGGTCCCAATTGATTAAGTACTGCTCCAAGGGCTACGTTGGACGCGTCTACTTCGAGTTCAAATGGTTTCGTGAGGTCGGGGAAGAGGAGTGTGGGTTCTCGGCCAATGCTTCGTCTGATATTATCGAACGCATCCTGCTGGTCCTGGTTCCAACGCCAGGGGGTATCTTTCTTTGTGAGGTCGTGCAGCGGGCGGGCGAGGGTGGAGAACCCTCGGATAAACCGCCTATAGAAGTTACAGAAGCCGAGGAAGGTGCGTACTTCCCTGAGGTTTTTCGGGGTTGGCCATTCCAGGACTCCCCATACCTTAACGGGATCCATCCGGACATTCCCGTGCCCGATGATGAGTCTGAGGTATTCGATTTCTAACACTTCGAACTCGCATTTCTCTGGTTTAACGTACAGATCGTGCTCTTCGCAGAGGCGCAGTACCTCATGCAGCACGTTCCGGTGTTGGGCATGGTCGAGGGCGGTGGCGATTAGGATGTCATCCATATAGACGATCACAAGCCCAAGCAGGATTAGATCTCGGAAGATGTAATCCACCATCGCTTGGAAGGTCGATGGGGAGTTGGTAAGGCCAAAATACATGACCCGTGGTTCGAATAGTCCTCTGTTCGTTTTAAATGCTGCCTTATGTTCGTCTCCCGGTTTAATCCGTACATTGTTATAGCCCCATCTAATGTCGAGCTTGGAGAACAATCGGGCTCCTCGTATTCGGTCGAGGAGTTTGGGGATGAGGGGAAGGGGATAATGGTTTCGGATGGTGATCTCGTTCAACCGTCTGTAATCTTGGACGGGTCTTAGCTTCCCATCTTTCTTCTTGATAAAGAAGAATGGTGATGTGTAAGCGGACTTTGAGGGTCTTATATACCCTTTGTCAAGCTGTTCGGTGAGGAACGTGGTGAGCGCCTCTTCTTCGCCCTGTGCCAGCGGGTACACTTTACAATCTATCGCTGGCGGGGCGTTAGGTATGAGGTCGATGGCGTGGTCCCATACTCGTGAGGGAGGAAATCGGTGGGACGCTTCTTCACTGAACACTTTACGGTGTCGCCAGTACTCCGCAGGTACCAGCTCCTCAAACGTACGTTCGGGCCTCTTTGCTGCCTCTCGTTGGGCTAACTCTGAGGCCGTCGTTGTTTTTCGTAGGAATGTGATGCAGGGATCCCGCTCATCGTCTATGAGCTGTTCCCACACCTCCTCGTCAAGTTCATACGTCTCCAACGCCCTTATGGATGCTTCCATAGGCGTGGCTTCGTCTGACAGATGAAGGCTGGAAATAACGACCGGTTGAAACTCCTCGTTCAACGTCGCTTCTCCCCATCGTATCTGCGGCTCGAAGGCCGTGAACCAGGGGTACCCGAGGATCACTTCGTCTTTTCCTAAGTTCGTGATTAGGAAACGAAGCGTCTTGGTCTCTTCCCCTGTTCTTACGGTGAGATCAGTATACTGCGTGATCTCTCCGTCCTGGTTGCTCGTCCCATCCACATTCCAAATGCGGATGGGATGCGAGATGTTTCGGGTGGATATTTGTAGTCGTTTGAGCAGTGTCGAACAAATGAAATTGTCGGTTGCTCCTGAGTCCACGAGGACTTGTTGTTCGGCCGTTGTGTGTGCAGATTTGAACAGAACTGGGATTCGCATGGATCGATATCTGCTAGTGTACACGTTTAGATTTAACGCTCTAGCCCAGGCCGCCGGGTTCAAGCGTCGGGAAAACCCTCCTTCCCGAACAATTTGTCCACCATGAGGTCCCTGACCTCCTGAGTCTGCGCTTTCATCGCAGCGATCTGCGCATCCGCCTGTTCTTCATTCGAAAGTACGCGATTAGAAGATACGGCGACAGTAGTGATGGTGGGAGTTGATACGTCTGGAGTCGAGGTAAAGGAGGGGGATCCGGAGGAGGAGGTAGTAGCCGCGCGCGTTCCCTTTTGTGGGCAGTTACGCGACACGTGCCCCTGAGCACGACATCTAAAACATCGTCCCTCCTTCTGAAGCTGGGCTCGGTCTCCGTCGGTAAGCGCCATGGAGGCTCGGGCGCGTCCAACTTCCATGGCGTTGGGATTTCGGTTTTGTTTGAGGGCCTGGACCCACTGCTCTCGGCTATGTCCGCTCTTCTTCCCGCGTTGGGATTTGTTCTTTCCCAGGCAGTCCTTTAAAACCAGATATTCAGCCTGCTGTAGACGAGCGGCCACCTTCCAATCATCCCATGTGATCGGGTGTTGGAAGCATGTGGCGTTGATTACTAACTGGTCTGGGAGTCCGTCCTGGAACATGTCCAGCGTTGTAGCTTCATCGGGATTATACCCGGCTTTGTGGACTAGGTTGGAGAACGTAGCCACATAAGTGTCGATGTCTTCGCCCTTCATGGTTAGAGTTTGCAAACTCTTCCGGGCCTTTGTTCGTTCCGCCGTATCGGTGTATGACTGTACAAACCGATCACGGACGGTGTTCCACAGGTTCATCTCAGTCATCAGAACTCCTGTGTTTCGCTGGTCCTCGAGCCAAGCGAACTGCTCTGTGACCCAGTCGTCGACAAGGGGTCCGCGGATGTAGGAAAGAAAGGTCATCGCGCGGGGGTAGGGGATAGCGAGCTGGTCGACGGTGGGGTTCATTTCTCGGTATAAGTTGAACGCAAGCATGAATTGCTTGCTTTTCTCTCGGTCTCCGTTGAACTCGGGGGGTGGGTTCCCTCCTAAGCATCCGTGTCCTCCGGGTGCGGGCGGGATTGCGGCTGGTGCGGCTCCGGCGGGGGGAACAGGAGCGCCACCTGCTCCACCGCCCCCGCCTCCTCCGCCACCTGTGCCGCCTCCTCCACCGCCTGGCGCACTTCCTCCACTAACGCCGCCACCCGAGAGACCTCCTCCAGGAGCTGCGCTTCCGCCTCCAGGAGCCGCTGCTCCACCTGATGGGCCGCCGCTAGGAGCGCCTCCACTACCAGAAGGAGTTGGTCCTCCGCTGGTAAGGGTTGTACTGGCCGAGGCATGAAGCTGTGACATAGACTGGGGTGTGGGTTGAGAACCGGGTAGGTCTGGGGGATTTATGAACAGAGAGGGGGTAAACGTGGTTGTTGGCACCGAGACACTAGGTGAATTATCGGGGTCGGAGTCAATGTCAATCCCTTTCGGGTTATGACTCTTTAGTGGTCCAACGTTCAATTCAAGCGGTACTGGTTTGATAGTGTACCAGCTTCGTTCGTTTGGCGAGTAATCAATGTAAACCCAGAGACGTTTGTCCTCTAGGTAATGGATCTGGTGATACTCTTTCTTTGTTGGGTTGAAGATATAATATCCTTCAACGCCGTTGATCTCTGCCCAGACAGCTGCTCCTTTGATACAATCGGAGAGTTTGTCGGTTGTAAACCGAGTGATATATTCTGGGTGGAACGTGGATCTGGCATGACTAGATGTCGCCACTGTGAGAGACTTGACTTAATGTAACACCACCACAGGGGCATTAAGTACGACGTGTACTTCGGTTAAGTCATGGACGGTAACGGGACGGGAGTAAGTCAGTTACAACTTAGTTCGATGGTGAACAAGTACCACTTGGCCTCCGTAGACACAAGGGTAATAGCAAGGGCAAGCTCAAGCGCAACGGCGAGCGAAGACGGGGAGTCAAGCGAAAGTGCGACTCAAGGGATCGGTTCGTGAGAATGGACAGCGGTGTGGTATTACACAAGAAGTCAAGTCTACCGTACAAGCTAGGTAGCGTGGGACTTATATACTAGTACACGATGTTTGTCAGGGACAAACATATGGCGCGATCCTAGGATCCGGGTCCTAGAGAGCTAACAAAGGGAAATTACGAAAAGGGAGCAAGGGAATCCCGCGGGACGACGCGTGGATCAGAAGTCGTCAGCGGGTTCTGGAAGTCGCGCCACGGGGCGTCGTAACGGTCATGAGCTAGGCGCGAGATAAGAGTCAGGGTCCGAATCGAAGCGGGTCGTATCGTAAAAGTACAATGGAAAGTCGACACAGAATATGGGTCACGAGATGAGAATAAAGGGAGCGAAGAGGGGAAAATTGTAACAATACGTGTTAAACCGGGAGACGAACCGAAAGCGGCCTTTAAAACACGGTACGGACTCTTTGAACCCCTGGTAATGTATTTCGGACTCACGAACTCGCCGGCAACATTCCAAACCATGATGAATGAAATACTGGGACCTACCATTGCCAAACACGAGCTTTTGGGCACCATCATACGCGTATACATGGACGACATTGGGATAGCTACTCACGAAAACGTGGGCCTCCAAGCACACATCAACACAGTGTGCGACGTGCTCCAAGTAGCCATGGATCACGACCTCTATTTCAAACCGGAGAAATGTCTTTTTCACTCACCGCGAATGGATTACCTGGGGGTAATCCTTGAAAAGGGGGTAACTCGCATGGACCCGGTAAAAATTTCGGGTATCAAAGACTGGCCACGCCCAACGAAGGTCAGAGACGTTCGCTCCTTCCTCGGCTTCTGTAATTTTTACCACCTCTTCATTCGCGGTTTCGCCACGCATGCACGAGCGCTCAACAAACTCATGTGGAAGGACGCAGACTGGCAGTGGGGAACAGAAGAGGAACGCGCGTTCCAGAAGCTCAAGACGCTCGTCACCGAAGAACCAGTGCTGGCACATCCGTGCTTAACTGATCAGTTCGAACTCGAAGTAGACGCATCCGGATTCACAGTAGGAGCAGTATTACTCCAAAAGAAAATGGACGGAAAGCGACACCCAGTCGGGTACTACTCGGCCACCCTCAACGAGGCCGAACGCAACTATGACATATACGATCTGGAACTCCTAGCCATCGTCAAGGCCCTCAGACACTGGAGACCCCTGCTAGCGGGATCTCCACACAAGATCAAAATCTTCTCGGACCACCTCAACCTAACACACTGGAGATCTGCACAAAAGATAAGTCGACGCGTAGCCCAAGAGGTACTAGAACTGATGGAATACGACTTCGAGATCCATCACATCAAAGGAACCAACAACGGCCGAGCCGACGCCCTATCCCGACGACCAGACTACGATCGAGGAGAACAAGATAACGATGGAGTTATAGTACTCCCCGACAAGGTCTTCGCAAGGGCATTGGTTACGCAAGTACCAGAAGACCATGCACAAGACGAAAGTCAGATACTCCCATGGGTCGACGCCCATCAACTCAAGAAATTCGACGGAGCATGGTATAAACAGGGGGCACGAGTAGTCATGGGGACGACTTCACTACTGCGCGACATCATTAGCAATCATCACAACCCCCCCGTCTACGGCCACCCCAGGATTAAAAGAACGTTCCGAATTATAGAACGACACTACTGGTGGCCGCATATGATGCAAGATATCACCGAGTACATGAAAGGATGCGCGGAATGCCAACGGCACAAGGTCAACAACCGACCCACACGGGCACCTCTAGTACCTATTACACCAATCCCCGACGCTAAGCCTTTCGAAGTCGTTGCTCTAGACTTCATCACTAAACTCCCAGTCTCCCAGGGTCACGACTCCATACTCACCGTTACTGATCACGACTGCACCAAAGCTTCGGTCTTCATACCTTGCGTCGAAGAAATTACAGCGGAAGAAACCGCTGCCCTGTACGTGACCCACGTGTTCCAACGATTTGGACTACCGGCAAAGATCATCAGCGACCGGGACCCGCGATTCGCATCAAAGTTCACCCGCGAGTTATGTCGTATCCTTGGAATTTACCAGAATATATCAACGGCGTATCACCCTCGGACCGACGGGCAATCGGAACGGACCAATCAATGGCTGGAACAGTACCTCAGATTCTGGGCCAACGAGCGTCAAGATAACTGGGCGCATTTCCTACCCATGGCGGAATTCGCGCATAACAGCTGGCCGCACGAGGCAACAAGGAAGTCCCCATTTTCGCTCATGATGGGATACGACCCACGCGCTGATTGGATGGATAAGTCATCCCCTATCCCCCAGGTGACCACGAGGCTGCAGCAATTCCGAGAAGCACGGAAAGAGGCGCAATTCCTGATCAAAAAGGCACAATCCTTGTGGGTCAAACACCGAGACACACCCAAATATCAAGAAGGAGATCAAGTGTGGTTAGAAGGCTGTCACCTGCGTACGAATCAACCAACGGCGAAACTGGCGGCACGACGGCATGGACCCTTCGAGACACTAAGGTACTATCGCCGGTCAGTTATCAGTTGAAACTTCCCACGCAGTGGAGCATTCACCCCGTGTTCCACATCGATTTACTCACGCCTTATCGTGAGACCCCCATGCACGGTGAAAATTTCACACACCCACCTCCGGATCTTGTGGAAGGCGAAGAAGAATACGAAATTGAGAGTATTCTGGACACGTGGCTCTTCGGCAGAAGCAGGAAAAGGCAGTACCTCGTGAAATGGAAGGGCTATCCAGACTCGGACAATCAGTGGGTCAACAAAGATGACCTATCGGCGGACGAGGCGCTGGCAGAGTTTGAGCGGAGTTCGAATGCCCGAAGGATGGTTATAAACCAGCCAAATCGTGCTAAGTCAACCCCATCTCCCCGACCTGGATTTCTCACTCACCACAGAATGTCCTCCTCCGCTGTTTCCCCCGTATCGTCTTGCGCACCACTCGCTCCCAACCTCGTCGACAACCTGTCCTACGAAGAGTTCTGTGCTGCCATGCGCAACCTCGCCCCCGTCACCGACATCGACGACCCCGAGGCCCCAATCACCTTCTGGATCCTCAGCCCCGACGGACAGAAGCTCAACCGGAACCCCTACACTCAGGCCGAGGTTGACAGGATTCGTGCAGCTCTCCCACGCAGTGCGAATGCCTCACCTGGACCTCTCCCAGTACGAGTGGAGTACCAGATTAAGGGTGAGTCCGAGCCCGAAGAGGGAGGAGTACGAGCAGTGGAAGAAGCTGCGAACGTTGAAGGGCTGGAGGTTCGAGGCGGAGGCGTGGAGGATCGAGCAGTTGGCGAGGGCAGCGATAAGGAGAACGAAGATCCTTCAGAGGTGTGAGCAGTTCACCGTGACGATGCGCGCGCGGTGTACGACCTCCCCGAACAGCTGGTCAAGTGGTACCCAGCTGAGCACCCATTCATCATCACCGCGACCGACTCTGATGACCCCCGAGAGACCCCTTACACCTGTGACACCACGGGTCAGCCCCTGTACCGAGGGGACGTCCTCATCGACCGCCAGCCACTCATCCCCACCGCCATACTCCAGCGCCGTCTAGGCAGCTCTCACATCGCCCCCGCAGGCTATATTCACAACCGGGGCGACAAGTTCATCCACTTCCCCATCACCGACGCGCAAGGGGTCACCACGCAGGCCCCGTATATCCAAGTCATCATGAACCCCGACCCCCTCGTGCTGGCATTGGCGGTGGACAGCGACAAGACGTACTCCAAGCCCCTTTATGCCAAGCCCCACGTCCGCGAGAGGGGGAAGCCTCACTACACCCCCGCCGAGATGCACGCCTTGAGTGGCGGGCACAGTAACCAGCACCGCACCAACCTAGCGGTCAACATGCTCAAAGACACGAGCTTAAAAGCTGAGTTACATCGCTATCGCAACTACCGTAACGAGGCTGAAAGGCTCGAGCAGCGTTTACACGCACTGTCCGAGGCCTTGGGCACAGCGCAAGGCGAGCTCGCACGCAGCAAGTTCCGTCTCGAGATGGCGGACATCTATAACCAGGTAGCAGAAGTACAGGAAGGATGGTCGGGGGGAGTTGGGCCCACTTGGCGCCGTGGGCGTCGCAGCTGAAAAGGGGGTGATGTCACGGTACGCGAAGTGGACTCCTACTTACTGGCTGTGGCGTCATTAGTAGGAAGTAATTAGTCACGGATTTATCGTATCAGTCAGCGGACAAGTAGTATCACATGCCAGTAAGGCATGACTCATTCCTAGGATAGCTGTAGTAGGGTTCGAGCTACTTACGCTATTAGTTGTACGGATTCGGGAGGAGCTTAAAAGCATCCTCGTATGGGTATAAGTAGTAGTCGGCGAAGACCAAGATACGCCATCTTGGTCTTCTTTGAATCACCACTTTCTCCTCTCATCGTCTGCGCTCTAGTTCGCTTGCCCCTTCCAGCAAGTCGTCTTCATCAGCAAACGCCCAGTGACTTAGCATAGTCCTGGTGCCTCATACGTCACGTGCCTCGATAAGCGCCGTGTACTCGTGGGATAAGTCACGTGATCAGTGACTCGATATTCGCTAAGTCGTGAACGCCCTTTCGTCGTCCAAGTCAGACTAATGCTCATGGTGGCGTTACACCTGCAGTAGCTGAAGCTATGGCCACCACTACCGAAACTATCACAGAACAGCTGCGGCATACGGCAATCGACGACGAAATCCGAAGGATAGCGGAAGAAGCGGAAGCTCAACTCCAACCCATCAACCCAAGTACTGGTCACCGAATGACCGCTGACGACACTGCAATATTCAGAGCAGTAGGACCAGACGTGCCCGACCCCCCACCAGGAAGAAGACGTAACCCACCACCTGGATCCGGACCAGGAGGACTGCCAGGCGAAGCCGGAGGAGGAGGAGGAGGACCACCGAGACGCAACTTCGGAGGAGTCTTTGGAGGAGGACCACCAGGAGGAGGACCGCCCGGAGGAGGACCACCTGGAGGAGGACCGCCAGGAGGAGGTCCAACACCCAGGCTCGAAGGTGAACCACTGTCAGTGTTTAAGGGCGATCGCGCTGATTACGAGTCCTTCCTCACCCAATGGCACGCATACATGGGCCTCAACTTCGACGCCCCCATCATGAGCAACATCTACAAAAGATGCCTGTTATTCCTGGGCTACATCAAAGGGCCGTTGGTTAGCAATTGGACGTTAGGATTCCTCCAATGGTTAAACAACGAAGTCCGAGGGGGGACGGACAGGTATGACGAATACCTATGGGACACACTCACGGCCGGATTCGCCGACCGATTCTCCAACACGTTGGAACAAGAACAAGCCCAAGCTACGCTAGCAAAAGGGTTTAGAATGATAGGAGACGATATCGACACGTACGTCACCACCTTCGAACAGTTAGCATGGAAGGCTAACTACCACCTAAACGACCAACAAACAATCGACCGCTTCACGGCCGGACTGCCGGGCAAGTTGTTCACAAAGGTGTACGAAATGGACGAACCTCGTATGTTCAATGACTGGAAAGACGCGGCCTTGAGACGTCAGAAGCAATATATCCATCTCAAGGCACGACTCAACATCACCGCACCAACGAGGAACGCCCCCACTCGATTCCCTCCACAACCCCGATTCGGAGGAACCCCATGGAATGCCCCGCGAAACGCCCCTCCACGGTATGATCCAAACGCGATGGACACATCGGCAGATCGCTTGAGGGCCCGACTCGTGGAAGTCGGAGATCCCAATAGGGGCCCGTATCAACAAAGACCCCCGTTCCCACCATGAGGAGGACCCAGACAGGGAAGAGGAGGAGGCCAACGCCAAAACATGCGGGAAGTTATCTGTTATAATTGCAATAACCCAGGTCACTTCTCACGAAATTGCACACGCCCCAGAAAGCCCTGGCAACAGCAGTGGCAACCCTCGACTAATTGAAAGGCAGAGACTGACTACTATAGTCAAGAACCATCGGAGGCATGTGTAGCCAGCACCTCAACCCCGCAGCAGACGGCGAAGGAGTGGTTAGACGGAGTAAGGGGAGCTAGTGACGAAGTAAAGGACCTGATACTCCAAGACATGTGGAATCAGGGGGATTTTCCAGACGCCTGAACCCATCAGCCTGGGTGAGGGCAATCAACTGTAACTCTGTAATCATGACTCGCTTCCATTCACTTAGAATTCCAGTCTCGATTCGAACAAGTTACTCCATGGCCAACATAAAAGGGCTCGTAGACTCAGGAGCCACCGACAATTTCATAAGACCCGCGTTCGCCAAACGCATGGGACTCGGACTGCAAGTCCTGGAGCGCCCAAAGAAAATATGGAACATCGATAACACCGAAAATAAAGCTGGGTCTATCACGCACTTCATAGACCTTGACGTACAGACCAACGGAATCCACAGAACCATGAGGTTCCTCGTCACGGATATTGGAAACGAAGATCTTGTCCTCGGATACCCATGGCTTGCTACCTACGAGCCTACCATTAGTTGGACCCACGCAACCATACACGAAGACACGCTCCCAGTCGTCATACGATCCATCAACCCCGAAACGCCACAAACCATAATCACCGGAGTGGAAACCCAAGAAGAAGCACGTGCAAGCCGAACGTTCATGGAACAGGAACGTGAGGAAATAGTCCAGGAACTCGAAGAAGAGTGCCAGCTACGTACCACTGCTACGGAACTCGCGATCACCGCTAACAAAGGCAAAAAGGCAGTTGAAATCCCAGCACCTTACCAACGCTTCGCAAAAATATTTAGTGAAGAAGCGTCGCATAGGTTCCCCCCTTCAAGACCATGGGACCATGCCATCGAGTTCAAGGAGGGTACACTGGCAACAATCGACTGCAAAGTTTATCCCATGACGCAAGAAGAAGACTGTAACGCCACCACAGGCGTTTAGTCTGACTTAGACTGCAAAAGGGCGTTTACGACTTAGCGGATAATTCGACAATGATCACGTGACCTGAACACGTGATCTGAGGCGTGGAACTCCGAGGTACACGGCGCTTAACGAGGCACGTGACTTCCAGATATACCAGGACGTTTCGAGTCACTGGATATGATCGATGAGAGACAGCTTGCTCAAGGGAGACAAGTGAAGACGCGATGAAGAGACGAGAACTGCGTGGTGATTGAAGAAGACCAGGATGGCGATCCTGAGTCTTCGACGACTACTACTTATACATAGACGAGGTAGCTTTAAAGCTCCTCTCGAATCCCGTAACGAATAGCTAAAGTAGCTCGAACCCTACTATAGCCGTACTATGAAACACGCCACATCGGCATGTGATACTATGTCTGACTGATCCACCAAGTCCATGACACATTACTACTTACTAAGGGAGTCATCGCCCGTTAGTGAGAGTCCGCTTCTCGTCGACCATAACATCACCCCCTTTTCAGCCGCGACGACCGTGTCGTGTCCTCATGGGTCCCAAGCCCGACATCCAGCCCTCCTGTGTCTCCGCAACTCGTCCGATAGTGTCCGCCATCTCCAACCGATACTTGCTCCTCTTAAGCTCCGACTGAACCCCTCCAAGCGACTGAGCCAGCGAATGCAGGCGTTGCTCCACCCGCTCCGCCTCGTGCTGGTACTGACGATACCTCTTGAGCTCCACCTTCAGGCTACAGTCCTTGAGCTCGTTGATGGCCCGGTCGAGGCGGTGTTGACCCGCGTGCCTGCTAACCAAAGCGTGCATGTCTTCCGGGGCGTAGTGAGGTTTGCCGTGCTCGTGGACGTGGGGCTCGGCGTACAGCGGCTTGGTGTAAACCTTGTCGCTGTCCTCGATAAGCCCCACGACGATGGGGTCGGGGCCGTCGATGACCTGTACGTACGTGGCCTGTTGCATGTGGCCCTGGGGTGTGGTAATAGGGAAGTGAATGAAATCCTCCCCGCGGTTGTGCTTGAAACCGTGGGGGGCGAGATGCGTGCTGCTGAGCTGGTGGCGTAGGCGCATGGCGGTGTGGAGAGGGGTGGCCTCCACCTGAAAGGCGGCACGATAAAGGGGTTGGCCCGTGGTGTCACAGGTGTAGGGGGTCTCGTCGGGGTGATCAGAGTCTGCAGTAGTGATGATGGAGGGGTGCTCAGCTGGGTACCACTCCCTCAGCTGCTCTGGGAGTTCGTAGACAGCTCGTGCATCATCGCGTCGAACTGTTGGCGCAGCTCGAGGCATGCGGTTCTCCTTATCGCTCCCGTCATCCGTCGTTTCGCGGCTAAGTCGAGCTGCTCGAGCCTCCACGTCTCCGCCGTTACCTTCCACTCCTCCCATATCCTCGTCCTCCGATTCTTCGGCTTTTTGCAGCTGGTACTTGACTCGTACCGGGCCAAGTCGAGGTGAGGCGAGCGCACACCTTCCGAGAGTGTCACGAACCCAACTAGTTTCGGTCTCCATGAGGGGGGCGGCATTGAGCTGGTTGCCGTCGTCATTGAGGAGCCAGTAGGTGGGCTCGGCGTTCGGGTTGTCGAGGTCGAGGATGGGCTCAATGCATGCGATGGCGTCGCACGTTTCTTGATGGGTGAGGTTGCCTGCTGCGTAGGCAGGGACAGAGGGGGTAGTGGAGTGAGTGGGAAGAGACATTGTTGGTATGAGGAGTCCAGGGTGAAGGAATGGTAGGGACTCAGCGCTGATCTGTCTGGCTCTTATAGCCGTAGGGTGAGCTGCTTCGAACTCCGCTATGGCTTCTTCCGCGAATAGATCCTCCTTGTTAACCCACTGGTTTTCCGAGTCGGAGTAGCCCTTCCACTTTACGAGGTATTGAAGCTTCCGTCCTCTGCCGAAGCGTCTGGAGTCTAGAATTTGCTCAATTTCGTATTCCTCCTGTCCGTCAATCAGATCCGGTGGTGGGCGCTGGAAGTTTTCTCCATGCATGGGCGTATCTCGGTACGGCGTGAGAAGATCGATGTGAAACACAGGGTGAATGCTCCACTGCGTGGGAAGTTCGAGACAATAGTTGACGGGTGACATCACCTTTGTGATCCGAAAAGGCCCATGTCTTCGTGCGGCGAGCTTGGCCGTGGGTTGATTGGTGCGGAGATGATGTCCTTCCAACCATACTAGGTCTCCTTCTTGATACTTGGGCGTATTCCGATGTTTGACCCACATGGACTGGGCCTTCCGTATCAGTTCCTGGGCGTGCTGCCGTGCTTCTCGGAATTGTTGGAGTCTCGTGTTTACCGCCGGAAGGGGGGATGTCTTATCCATCCAATCGGCGCGAGGGTTGTATCCCATCATTAGTGCGAATAGGGATACTCGGGTCGCCTCGTGGGGCCAGCTGTTATGAGCGAACTCTGCCATTGGTAGAAAGTGCGCCCAGTTATCTTGCCGCTCATTAGCCCAGAACCTTAGATATTGTTCCAGCCATTGATTGGTTCCATCCGTGCGCGGGTGATAGGCCGTGGATATGTTCTGGTAGATGCTGAGAATTTTGCACACTTCTCGGGTGAACTTGGATGCGAATCGGGGGTCTCGGTCACTGATGATTTTCGCCGGTAATCCGAATCTCCGAAATACATGAGTGACGTACAGGGCGGCCGTTTCCTCCGCGGTTATTTCCTCAACGCAGGGAATAAATATGGACGCCTTGGTGCAGTCGTGGTCCGTGACCGTGAGGATCGAGTCGTATCCTTGTGAGATCGGCAGTTTAGTGATGAAGTCAAGTGCTATGACTTCAAAGGGCTTAGCGTCAGTTATTGGGGTTATGGGTGCCAGCGGAGCTCTCGTCGGTCTATTGTTGACTTTGTGGCGTTGGCATTCTGCACATCCCCTTACGTAGTCGGTGATATGTTCCATCATCTTCGGCCACCAGTAGTGTCGTTCAATGATCCGTGCGGTCCTCTTGATACCGGGGTGTCCATATGTAGGGGGATCGTGATGGTTTCGTATGATGATGCGGATGTCTTCCGTTCCTCCTGTGATGACTCTTGCTCCTTGTCGGTACCATACTCCGTCGAACTTTTTGAGTTGGTGAGGGTCTACCCAGGGGCGTAGTTGCTCTTCATTTTGCGTGTGCGACTCCGGTAGTTGGGTGACGGTGGTCCACATGAATACTTTGTCGGGGAGTACCACCACCCCTTCATTGTCCTTTTCTCCCTGGTCGTAGTCAGGTCTTCGAGATAGTGCGTTGGCGCGTCCGTTGTTGGTTCCTTTAATGTGGTGAATCTCAAAGTCATACTCCATGAGTTCGACTACTTCCCAGGCCACACGACGACTTATCTTCTGTGCAGATCTCCAGTGCGTAAGATTGAGGTGGTCCGAAAAGATCTTGATCTTGTGTGGTGAACCCGCTAGTAGTGGTCTCCAGTGTCTGAGTGCTTTAACGATCGCGAGTAATTCTAGGTCGTATATGTCATAGTTGCGTTCTGCCTCGTTAAGCATCGCCAAGTAGTATCCGATTGGGTGTCGCCTTCCGTCCTTCTTCTTTTGCAATAGCACGCCTCCTACCGCAAAACCCGATGCGTCCACTTCCAGTTCGAATTGGTCTGTAAGGCAGGGATGTGCGAGCACTGGTTCTTGGGTAACCAGCGACTTGAGTTTTTGGAACGCTTGTTCTTCCTCTGTGCCCCATTGCCAGTCGGCGTCTTTGCACGTGAGTTTGTTAAGTGCTCGTGCGTGTGTGGCGAAACCGTGAATGAAGAGGTGGTAAAAATTGCAAAATCCCAAGAAGGAGCGAACATCTCTGACCTTTGTTGGGCGCGGCCAGTCTTTGATGCCCGAAATTTTTACCGGGTCCATGCGAATCACCCCCTTTTCAAGGATTACCCCCAGGTAATCCATTTGCGGTGAGTGGAAGAGGCATTTTTCCGGTTTGAAATAGAGGTCGTGGTCCATAGCTACCTGGAGTACGGCGCAGACTGCGTCGATATGTGCTTGGAGTCCAGCGTTTTCGTGGGTGGCGATTCTGATGTCGTCCATGTATACCTGTATGATCGTCCCGAGTCTTTCGTACAGCGTGATGGTGGGTCCAAGGATCTCGTTCATCATCGTTTGAAAGGTTGCCGGTGAGTTTGTAAGTCCGAAATACATGACTAGGGGTTCGAATAATCCGTACCGCGTTTTAAAGGCTGCTTTGGGTTCGTCTCCGGGTTTGATTCGGATGTTGTTGTACCCCCACCTGACGTTGAGTTTGGTATAAATGTGGCCGTTCCCGAGGTCGTTGATAAGTTCCGAGATGAGTGGTAGTGGGTATTGATTACGGATGGTGCACGCATTGATTTTTCGGTAGTCTTGAACAGGGCGTAACTTCCCATCCTTCTTCTTTATAAAAAAGAACGAGGATGCATAGGGCGATTTGGAAGGACGGATGTAGCCCATTTTGAGTTGTTCTTCGAGCCATACTTTAAGTTGGCCGTCTTCTTCTTGCGTCATGGGATAGACTTTGCAGTCGATTGTTGTTGGTGTACCTTCCTTGAACTCAATGGCGTGGTCCCATGGTCTTGAAGGGGGGAACCTATGCGACGCTTCTTCACTAAATATTTTTGCGAAGCGTTGGTAAGGTGCCGGGATTTCAACTGCCTTTTTGCCTTTGTTAGCGGTGATCGCGAGTTCCGTAGCAGTGGTACGTAGCTGGCACTCTTCTTCGAGTTCCTGGATTATTTCCTCACGTTCCTGTTCCGTGAACGTTCGGTTTGTGCGTGCTTCTTCTTGGGTTTCTGCTCCGGCGATTATTGTTTGCGGCGTTTCGGGGTTAATGGACCGTATGACAACTGGGAGCGTGTCTTCGTGTATGGTTGCGTGGGTCCAGCTAATGGTGGGCTCGTAGGTGGCGAGCCATGGGTATCCGAGGACAAGATCCTCGTTTCCAATGTCTGTGACGAGGAACCTCATGGTTCTATGGATTTCGTTGGTCTGTACGTCAAGGTCTATGAAGTGCATGATAGACCCAGCTTTATTTTCGGTGTTATCGATGTTCCATATTTTCTTTGGGCGCTCCAAGACTTGCAGTCCGAGCCCCATGCATTTGGCGAACACGGGTCTTATGAAATTGTCGGTGGCTCCCGAGTCTATGAGCCCTTTTATGTCGGCCATGGAGTAACTTGTTCGAATCGAGACTGGAATTCTAAGTGAACGGAAGCGAGTCATGATTACAGAGTTACAGTTGATTGCCCTCACCCAGGCTGATGGGTTCAGGCGTCCGGAAAATCCCCCTGATTCCACATGTCTTGGAGTATCAGGTCCTTTACTTCGTCACTAGCTCCCCTTACTCCGTCCAACCACTCCTTCGCCGTTTGTTGCGGAGTTGAGGTGCTGGCTACACGTGCCTCCGATGGCTCTTGACTATAGTAGTCCGTCTCTGCCTTTCGATTAGTCGAGGGTTGCCACTGCTGTTGCCGGGGCTTTCTGGGGCGTGTGCAATTTCGTGAGAAGTGACCTGGGTTATTGCAATTATAACAGATGACTTCCCGCATGTTTTGGCGTTGGCCTCCTCCTCTTCCCTGTCCGGGCCCCCCTCGTGGTGGGAACAGGGGTCTCTGTTGATACGGGCCCCTATTGGGATCTCCGACTTCCGCAAGTCGGGCCCTCGAGCGATCTGCCGATGTGTCCATCGCGTTTGGGTCATATCGTGGGGGGGCGTTTCGCGGTGCATTCCATGGGGTTCCTCCGAATCGGGGTTGTGGAGGGAATCGAGCAGGGGCGTTCCTTGTTGATGCGGTGATGTTGAGTCACGCTTTGAGATGGATGTATTGCTTTTGATGTCTTAAGGCCGCGTCTTTCCAGTCGTTGAACGTATGAGGTTCGTCCATTTCGTACACCTTTGTGAACAACTTGCCCAGCAGTCCGGCCGTGAAGCGATCGATCGTTTGTTGGTTGTTCAAGTGGTAGTTAGCCTTCCGTGCTAACTGTTCGAAGGTGGTGACGTACGTGTCGATATCGTCTCCTATCATTCTAAACCCTTTTGCTAGCGTAGCTTGGGCTTGTTCTTGTTCCAACGTGTTGGAGAATCAGTCGGCGAATCCGGCCGTAAGTGTGTCCCACAGGTATTCGTCGTACCTGTCCGTCCCTCCTTGGATTTCGTTGTTTAACCATTGGAGGAATCCTAACGTCCAATTGCTAACCAGAGGCCCTTTGATGTAGCCCAGGAATAACAGGCATCTTTTGTAGACGTTGCTCATGATGGGTGCGTCGAAGTTGAGTCCCATGTATGCGTGCCATTGGGTGAGGAAGGACTCGTAATCAGCGCGATCGCCTTTAAACACTGACAGCAGTTCACCTTCGAGCCTGGGTGTTGGACCTCCTCCTGGCAGACCTCCTCCTGGCAGTCCTCCTCCTGGTGGTCCTCCTCCTGGTGGTCCTCCTCCAAAGATTCCTCCGAAGTTGCGTCTCGGTGGTCCTCCTCCTCCTCCTCCGGTTCCATCTGGCGGTCCTCCTGGTCCAGATCCAGGTGGTGGGTTACGTCTTCTTCCTGGTGGGGGGTCGGGCACGTCTGGTCCTACCGCTCTGAATATTGCAGCGTCGTCAGCGGTCATTCGGTGGCCGGTACTTGGGTTGATAGGTTGGAGTTGAGCTTCCGCTTCTTCTGCTATCCTTCGGATTTCGTCGTCTATTGCCGTATGCCGCAACTGTTCCGTGATAGTTTCAGTAGCGGTGGCCATAGCTTCAGCTACTGCGGGGGACAGCACTTGGATCTGTTCGGGTTCGGTTATATGGAGGGACTTAGCTGTCTGCACTATGACTTCTTCCTCTTCGTTACTTTGACTTTCTTCTTCTTCACTTGTATCGGATTGTGTGGGTGTTTGCGGTTCTGATGTACTCGGCTCCTCTTCTGGTTGTCCGTCGATACGTCCGTATTGTTCTCTGGTAGGTAGCCCTCGAGTATTGATATCGCAGTTATAGTTTCTGCCTGCCAGTCTTACGGCGTCGTATCTGTTGTCGATTGGGTTCCACGTAATTTCCACCCAGCACAAATTCTCGAAATTGAACTCAACTGGTCTGTACCGCGTGGGCCCGGATGCGAAGTCTACGAAATATCCAACTTCACCTCTGTACTCTCTCCACCTGGCTGCTCCTAGGAATTGGACGGGTACGTTGCGGTCTCCTCTTCTTTCGAGGGAATATGGTCTGAACTGAGTCCAGCGATCTCGTGTTGTAAACGCCACGGTGAGGGATCCTGGTCTTAATGTAACGCCACCACGGGCGTTTAGTCTGACTTAGACTGCGAAAGGGCGTTTACGACTTAGTGGATAATTTGACGATGATCACGTGACCTGAACACGTGATCTGAGGCGTGGAACTCCGAGGTACACGGCGCTTAACAAGGCACGTGACTTCCAGATATACCAGGACGTTTCGAGTCACTGGATATGATCGATGAGAGACGGCTTGCTCAAGGGAGACAAGTGAAGACGCGATGAAGAGACGAGAACTGCGTGGTGATTGAAGAAGACCAGGATGGCGATCCTGAGTCTTCGACGACTACTACTTATACATAGACGAGGTAGCTTTAAAGCTCCTCTCGAATCCCGTAACGAATAGCTAAAGTAGCTTGAACCCTACTATAGCCGTACTATGAAACACGCCACATCGGCATGTGATACTATGTCTGACTGATCCACCAAGTCCATGACACATTACTACTTACTAAGGGAGTCATCGCCCGTTAGTGAGAGTCCGCTTCTCGTCGACCGTAACAAAGACGGCCAACTTAAAGTATGGCTCGAAGAACAGCTCAAAATGGGCTACATCCGTTGTAAGGACGTGAGGGTCCTAGGTGAGTTCGAAGGCGGAGGTGTTCCACTCCAAGAGGTAGGGGGTAAGAGGATCAATGAGAGTTTTCCTTCGAGTGCCCGCGGTTGGGCCTGACTTCCGGGATTGTCACACTGAGTTAGAGGGGGAAAGTAACGTCTGAATTTTTCATTCGATTGATTGGATTGGATGTCCTAGCACAAAGTACAGATCCTGTTTATATACAAGAGGGCTGTACTTAAAGAGGAAAAGGAAAGGGAAGCTAATGAGATAAAGGAACACCGAGAAAGGACGCGTGGCCGAAGAGATCGATAGTCCGAAAATGGATGGTTTCGGGCTCAGCCGGAATGCTGGCCTTACACCGTCCTTCCAAATCGCCCTATGCATCTTCGTTCTTTTTTATAAAAAAAGAAGGATGGGAAGTTACGCCCTGTTCAAGACTACCGAAAGATCAATGCATGCACCATCTGTAATCAATACCCACTACCACTCATCTCGGAACTCATCAACGACCTCGGGAACGGCCACATTTATACCAAACTCGACGTCAGATGGGGGTACAACAACATTCGAATCAAACCCAGAGACGAACCCAAGGCAGCCTTTAAAACGCGGTACGGATTATTCGAACCCCTAGTCATGTATTTCGGACTTACCAACTCACCGGCGACTTTTCAAACAATGATGAACGAGATCCTGGGACCCACCATCGCGCTGTACGAAAGGTTCGGGACGATCATACGGGTATATATGGATGACATCGGAATTGCCACCCACAAAAATGCCGGACTTCAAGCACATATCAACGCAGTCTGCAACATACTCCAGGTAGCTATGGATCACGACCTCTACTTCAAACTGGAAAAATGCCTCTTCCACTCACCGCAAATGGATTACCTGGGGGTAATCCTTGAAAAGGGGGTGATTCGCATGGACCCGGTAAAAATTTCGGGCATCAAAGACTGGCCGTGCCCAACAAAGGTCAGAGATGTTCGCTCCTTCCTGGGATTTTGCAATTTTTACCACCTCTTCATTCACGGTTTTGCCACACATGCACGAGCACTTAACAAACTCATGCGCAAAGACGCCGACTGGCAATGGGGCACAGAGGAAGAACAAGCGTTCCAAAAACTCAAGTCGCTGGTTACCCAAGAACCGGTGCTCGCACATCCCTGCCTTACAGACCAATTCGAACTGGAAGTGGACGCATCGGGTTTTGCGGTAGGAGGCGTGCTTAGGCAGTGGCACGGGTAAACCCGCGGGTATCGAAAGCACAACCCGTACCCACCCCCGCACGGGTTACATACCCGCAATTGCGGGTATGTAACCCGTGCGGGTACAGGTGCTAGGTGCGGGTACAGGTGCGGGTACGGGTGCAGGTGCGGGTACAGGTGCGGTGTTACAAGGTTACATTTTAAAAGTACAAGCCTACTAGTAATCTACATTATCTAGCTACAAGGCCCGCACTGACTGTCCGAGTTATCGAATCGCATCGCCATCGTGTCATGTCGTGTCGTCGTGGTGTCGTCGTGGTGTCGTGTCGTTGTCGTGTTGTGTTGTCGTCGTGTATTGCTGTGGTCGTGTGTCGTCGTGGTCATGTGTCGTCGTGGTCGTGTATCGTCGTGGTCGGTTGTCGTGGTCGGTTGTCGTGGTCGGTTGTCGTGGTCGTGGTCGTGTGTTGTCGTGGTCGTGGTCGTGTATTATCGTGGGTGGTCGTGTGTTGTTGTTGTTGTCGTGTGTTGTTGTCGTCTTGCTGTTGTTGTTGTCGTGTTGTCGCAGGCCGTCGCGTTGTCGTAATCGCATTCTGCCAGTGAGCTGTCTTGATAGTTGCCGCTACTAGTACCTTGCCGTCGTTGCTGGTTAGGAGGAGCGAACAAAACCGGCAATCACCCCGGGCTGGGCACGTTGCGAAAGGGTTACTTCCCACTTAGGGAACCGTGACGCGTGACTTAGCATGCGTGAACGTCTCCAACGCCTCAAGTCGACCTCGCTTCCAACTGCCGCAACGCCTCCAGCCACCGCAACGCTGGCGGCATGCCAACAACACAAGGACCAAGAATGGCAACTGGCAAGGCGACGACGGCGGTTCAACCATGCCGGGGTGGTGTTCGACTCGACCCTGGCGACAGCGACCACGAGTCCACGCAAGTCCAAGACAGCGGTCACGGTGAAGACGACGACATCGCAACATCGAACGACGACGACGACGATGACGGACGACGACGACGACGACGGACGACCACAACCACGATGGACGACAACGACAGACGACCACGATGGACGACAACGATGGAAGACAACGACGACGACGGTTGGGGATGCGACGATGGCGGGGGGCAGTCACACAGCGATGCCGCAGCGGGCTTAGTTAGTATTACAGTACTTCAAGTTGTTTAGTAGTTATTCTTGCTGGTAGTATGGTAATGCTAGTTCTAATGTGTACAGTGTGGGTCACTTCCTGCAGGTAGTGACACGGGTGGTGGGTTAACCAGCTGAGACCCGTACCCGTACCCGTCCCATCCCGTAGCCGTGACCCATGCGGGTTACCCGAACCCGTGCCATTGCCTAGGCGTGCTATTGCAAAAGAAGAAGGACAGAAGGCGACACCCAATCGGATACTACTCGGCGACACTTAACGAGGCAGAACGCAACTATGACATATATGACTTAGAATTACTTGCGATCGTTAAAGCACTCAGACACTGGAGACCACTACTAGCGGGCTCACCAGACAAGATCAAGATCTTTTCGGACCACCTCAATCTTACACACTGGAGATCTGCACAGAAGATAAGTCGTCATGTGGCCCGGGAAGTAGTCGAACTCATGGAGTATGACTTTGAGATTCATCACATTAAAGGAACCAACAACGGACGCGCCGATGCACTATCTCGAAGACCTGACTACGACCAAGGAGAAAAGGATAATGAAGGAGTGGTGGTACTCCCCGACAAAGTATTCATGTGGACCACCGTCACCCAACTACCAGAGTCGCACACGCAAAATGAAGAGCAACTACGCCCCTGGGTAGACCCCCACCAACTCAAAAAGTTCGATGGAGTATGGTACCGACAAGGGGCAAGAGTCATCACGGGAGGAACGGAAGACATCCGCGTCATCATATGAAATCATCACGATCCCCCTACATATGGACACCCCGGTATCAAGAGGACCACAAGGATCATCGAACGGCATTACTGGTGGCCGAGGATGATGGAACATATCACCGACTACGTAAGGGGATGTGCAGAATGCCAACGCCACAAAGTCAACAACAGACCGACGAAAGCTCTGCTGGCACCCATAACCCCAATGATTGACGCTAAGCCCTTTGAGGTCATAGCACTTGACTTCATCACTAAACTGCCGATTTCACAAGGATACGATTCGATCCTCACGGTTACGGACCACGACTGCACCAAGGCGTCCATATTCATTCCCTGCGTTGAGGAAATAACCGCAGAGGAAACTGCCACCCTGTACGTCACTCATGTATTTCGGAGATTCGGATTACTGGCGAAAATCATCAGTGACCGAGACCCCCGATTCGCGTCCAAGTTTACCCGAGAAGTGTGCAAAATTCTCGGCATCTATCAGAACATATCCACGGCCTATCACCCGCACACGGATGGACAATCCGAACGAACCAATCAATGGCTGGAACAATATCTAAGGTTCTGGGCTAACGAACGGCAAGATAACTGGGCACACTTTCTACCAATGGCAGAGTTCGCTCATAACAGCTGGCCCCACGAGGCGACCCGAGTGTCCCCATTCGCGCTAATGATGGGATACGATCCTCGCGCCGATTGGATGGATAAGACATCCCCCCTTCCGGCGGTAAACACGAGACTCCAACAGTTCCGAGAAGCACGGCAGCACGCCCAGGAACTGATACGGAAGGCCCAGTCCATGTGGGTCAAACATCGGAATACGCCCAAATACCAAGAAGGAGACCTAGTATGGTTAGAAGGACGTCATCTCCGCACCAATCAACCCACGGCCAAGCTCGCTGCGCAAAGACACGGGCCTTTTCGGATCACAAAGGTGATGTCACCCGTCAACTATTGTCTCGAACTTCCCACGCAGTGGAGCATTCACCCCGTGTTTCACATTGATCTTCTCACACCGTACCGAGATATGCCCACGCATGGAGAAAACTTCCAGCGCCCACCACCGGATCTGATTGATGGACAGGAGGAATACGAGATCGAGCGAATTCTAGACTCCAGACACTTCGGCAGAGGACAGAAGCTTCAATACCTCGTAAAGTGGAAGGGCTACCCTGACTCGGAAAACCAGTGGGTCAACAAGGCGGATCTATTCGCAGAAGAAGCCATAGCGGAGTTCGAAGCAGCTCACCCTACAGCTATAAGAGCCAGACAGATCAGCGCTGAGTCCCTACCATTCCTTCACCCTGGACTCCTCATACCAACAATGTCTCTTCCCACTCACTCCACTACCCCCTCTGTCCCTGCCTACGCAGCAGGCAACCTCACCCATCAAGAAACGTGCGACGCCATCGCATGCATTGAGCCCATCCTCGACCTCGACAACCCGAACGCCGAGCCTACCTACTGGCTCCTCAATGACGACGGCAACCGGCTCAACGCCGTCCCCCTCACGGAGGCCGAAACTAGTCGGGTTTGTGACACTCTTGGAGGGCGTACGCTCGCCTCACCTCAACCTGGCCCAGTACGAGTCGAGTACCGGTTGCAAAAAGCCGAAGAATCAGAGGATGAAGATATGGGAGGAGTGGAAGGTAACGGCGGAGACGTGAAGGCTCGAGCAGCTCGATCTAGCTGCGAAGCGACGGATGACGGGAGCGATAAGGAGAACCGCACGCCTCGAGTTGCGCCAACAGTTCGACGCGATGATGCGCGAGCTATCTACGAACTCCCAGAGCAGCTGAGGGAGTGGTACCCAGCTGAGCACCCCTCCATCATCACTACCACCGACTCTGATCACCCCGACGAGACTCCCTACGCCTGTGACACCACGGGCCAACCCCTTTACCGCGCCGCCTTTCAGGCGGAGGCCACCCCTCTCCACACCGCCACGCGCCTGCGCCACCAGCTCAGCGGCATGCACCTCGCCCCCCATGGTTTCAAACACAATCGTGGGGAGGACTTCATCCATTTCCCCATTACCACACCCCAGGGCCACACGCAACAGGCCACATACGTACAGGTCATCGACGGCCCCGACCCCATCGTCGTGGGGCTTATCGAGGACAGCGACAAGGTTTACACCAAGCCGCTGTACGCCAAGCCCCATGTCCGCGAGCACGGCAAACCCCACTATGCCCCAGAGGACATGCACGCTTTGGTTAGCGGACACGCGGGTCAACACCGCCTCGACCGGGCCATCAACGAGCTCAAGGACCATAGCCTGAAGGCGGAGCTGAAGAGGTACCGTCAGTACCAGCACGAGGCGGAGCGGGTGGAGCAACGCCTGCATTCGCTGGCTCAGTCGCTTGGAGGGGTTCAGTCAGAGCTTAAGAGGAGCAAGTATCGGTTGGAGATGGCGGACACAATCGGACGAGTTACAGAGACGCAGGAGGGTTGGATGTCGGGCTTGGGACCCATGAGGACGCGACGCGGTCGTCGCAGCTGAAAAGGGGGTGATGTTACGGTCGACGGGAAGTGGACTCTCACTAACGGGCGATGACTCCCTTAGTAAGTAGTAATGTGTCATGGACTTCGCGGATCAGTCAGACATGGTATCACATGCCGATGTGGCGTGTTTCATAGTACGGCTATAGTAGGGTTCGAGCTACTTTAGCTATTCGTTACAGGATTCAAGAGGAGCTTTAAAGCTACCTCACACATGTATAAGTAGTAGTCATCGAAGACTCAGGATCGCCATCCTGGTCTTCTTCAATCACCACGAGTTTCTCATCTCTTTATCGCGCCTTCACTTGTCTCCCTTGAGCAAGCCATCTCTCATCAATCATATCCAGTGACTCGAAATGTCCTGGTATATCTGGAAGTCACGTGCCTCAATAAGCGCTGTGTACCTCAAGTCCCACGCCTTGGATCACGTGTTTAGGTCACGTGACCATCGTCGAATTATCCGCTAAGTCATAAATGCCCTTTTGCAGTCTAAGTCAGACTAAACGCCCGTGGTGGCGTTACAACAGTGATACCGCTGGTTCTATGCCCTCTCATTCCTCATTGCTGTGCCCCTCACCAACTTCACGACGCCCCTTGTAACGCCACCAGTGGGGCGACGTCCATGGTTCGAAGTACCTGCAGCAGGTCTAGCAGAAGACGCGTTCGGCATTGTCGGACAACAGTGACAAAGGAGACTGATATCGGTCAAAGGCACATGCTCGAAGAGGCGAGGCGAGAACGGTGATGCACAAGATAAGAGGAAGACTTAAGGCAAGGCAGAGCAGGGTTCCCAAGATACAAAGCTGGTATTGCTAAGTAAATCAAGTCTGAGGACTCGAGTGCGAAGACAAGCCTGGTATATATACATGCAGGTACATAAGGTTCGTACTCAGCTAAGTCCACTCTATCTGGGATCTGGGTCTGTGCGCAGTCATGGAACCTACTAGAAGGTCACATGCGTGTTGCGCCATCGCTTGTCATCGTTCTAGGTCAGTCTAGACTCCGGTCATGTGATCATACCGTCATAAGTCCAGACCCTTCCTGAAGATCTCCCTAGTGCTCCGTAAGGTCCCGCTAGCGGTGTCTGAGCCATCGGGAGTCTCCACCCGGCTCAGCGGTTCCTCCGGCCCGCGTCCTGTAGCGTCGGCGGTTGGGATTCGTAACACCCCTCGTACCTTGGGATGACATGTGCGTACTAAGACTAAGTTACATCAGCAAAAATACAAGTCGCTTTTTGAGTCCCTTCTCAGCTTCCGGAATTGTCAAAGGGACAGAAGCTGGGAAGGGTTTTGCCACTGGAAGGGTAATACCTTTCAGGGCCCTGCTAGAAGGATACCCGTTTGCAGTTCGGTGAAAGATACCAAGAAGGTCGCTCCGAAGATCATTTAAAAAGCATAAAGATAATGCATTTTGTGTAAATACTAGTACAAGGAAGGCACTACGCTGAATATCACTACACATGCCGACAATGTCGTCCCCGCCACCGTCATCCCTACCACTGCCATTCCCACTGTCATCCCAGCCACTGTCCCCACTGCGGCCATTGTCTTCACTACATCGCCTTCGCAGTTGTCATTGGTTACAGCCATCCCTGCTGTCGTTGTCGTCACCATCGCCATCTTTGTTGCGCGCTTTGTCGTTGCACTTGTCGTGTCACAGTCACAGTCATGTCATTGTCACTTCACCGTGGTTGCAGTTGTGGTTGCGTCGTCGTCATTACTGCTGTCGCTGCAGCTGTTGGGATCTCGGTCAGGGTGGCGGTGATGTGATCAGGGTGGGTGGGGACAGCTGGGGGCCCGGTGCCAGTTGCCGCAATGACCAGGCACAACAGTGGGGTAGCGGCGGTTGAGCAAGATGATGTCGGTGGATTGTTGCGTGGGTAACAGGGTCGATGCAGTGGTGACTGCCGCTGACTGGTGAATGGAGGTGTCAACATGCGCGCAAGGGACGGTGACAATGATATCTGCCATTGGTCCCCTCAATGAACTGGCCCAGCTCTCCCCCCTAACATGTCACATGACATCACGTAATCACCAATCCAAAAACTCGGAACCAAAAATAAACTTTGGCTCGAAAATTATGTAACTTATCACAAACATAAATATGACATAATTTTCCTCTGTCTTTTTTTTCTTCTTTTATTTGTGTGGTGTAAATATAGTACAAACAAAAGCAAATAAGGTAAGCAATGCCACGCGTTGCGTTGCATGCAGCGTCCACCCCTTTGGGCGTGCGGCCCCCTCCTCCCTCCTTTGCCCCCTTTCCCGATCCCGTACACGTGCGCGGGACACGAAGCACAGGACCGCACGGGACAACCCCCGCCCCTTCCCCTGTTTACCCACAACGGGGAGCGCGCCCCCCCTTTGCCCCCTTCCCGTATGCGCGCAAAGGAGGCGCGGGACAGGTACGCCCCCCCTTTCGTCCCCGTCCCCGTTCACGTCGAACAGGAGACCCGAACACCGCCCCCGCCGCCCCCGTTGACTCGCGAACGGGGGGCTGCACAGGAAGTGACACGCCACCCCCATTTGCATACAACGGGGACGCGACAGCCCCCCCCACCCTTCGTTCACGCGCGAACAGGACACGCGAACACGGGACAAGCCCCCGCCGCAGCAGCCGCCGCTCCCATTTGCGCGCAAGGAGGGGTGGGGCACAGGAACGAGGTGCACGGGACAGGTATGTCCCCCGCCTCTGCCCTTCCGCCCCCTCGTTTACACACAAACAGGACGCGGGATGGCGTGGGACAAGGCACGCGCACCCCCCCCTTTCCCCTCTTGCCGGGGACCTTGCGTGCAATGCCAGAGGCGGCGCGGTGCCCCCCCCGCTTTGCGCGCAGAGGCCACGCACATGAGGGGTCCGTGCGCGGGGATGAGAACGGGACCGCCCCCCACACCCTCTGCACCCCACCCCTGTTTGCACGCACGGGCCGCGCGTGAACGCGGGCGCGCGCTCCAGGTTGGAGTGCGCCCCTGGGTTTGTGCGCACGGGCAATGTGCGAACCGGAACGCACAGAGGCGGCGCCCTCTCCACGACACAGGGGCAAGCAAGCCGGGAGGGCACGCTGGAGCCAAACGCGAACGGGCACACGCACGGCAGCACCCCCCCCCCCCCCCCCCCCCTCCCCCAGTTCGCGCGCCAGAGCAAAACGCAAACGGGTGGCCGTGTGGAAGCACCCCCCTCCCTCTCCCGCGTGTTCGCGCGCCAGGGCAAAACGTGAGCGGGCGACCACGCGGAAGCCCCCCCTCTCCCGCGGGTTCGCACGCAAGGGCGAAACGCAACCGTGTGGCGGAAGCGCCCCCTCCTCTGTGTATGCAGGGGTGCACAGGTCGGGTGGTGCGTGACCGGGCGGCGCGCAAATGCGAGGCGCGCTGTAACCTGGTGGCACCCCACCCTCGGCTTTGCGCACAGGGGCAGCACACGTACATGTGCTGCCCCTGTGTGCAAAGCGGAAGAGCCTCGCCTCCCCGGCTCATGAATGGGAGGGTGAGGATAACGAGCAGGGGCACGCAGAATGGGGTGCGTGGCCCCCTTTTTTGCACCCTCTCTCGACTTAGACAAAAAAAAGTACTTATGTTATGTAATCTTTATTAACTAATAAACATGTTTTTCTTTTCGTTAATCAAACAAATAAGAAAAACAAAGGTTTAATTGCTTTTGTTTGTACTATATTTACACCACACAAATAAAAGAAGAAAAAAGACAGAGGAAAATTATGTCATATTTATGTTTGTGATAAGTTACATAATTTTCAAGCCAAAGTTTATTTTTGGTTCCGAGTTTTTGGATTGGTGATTACGTGATGTCATGTGACATGTTAGGGGGGGGGAGAGCAAGGACAGTTAGGTAGCTGCAAGTTCAAGCAACTACGGAAAGTAGTCGGTCCGGAATAACGACTTGGCGGAACGAGAAAATATTCCCACAATCTACCGATCAATGACTTGTATTCACTCTCGTTTCCGTACTCACTTGACCCAACTAACAGATTTTTTTTTCTTCCTTTTCTTTCCATCTCATCTCGAACCAGTGCAGGACAACGGTGGCCACTGCAGTCCCTTCCCTCATGTGCGTGCAAACCGTCCCCATTCACCAGCCACCACTGCATAGACCCCGTTGCCTACCCACCCCATCTTGCCCAACTGCCGCTACCCCAGGCGCATCAGGAAAACCTAAAAGTACTTAAATGCTCTTAATAATGCCTTAACACGCTTCTAAGGCCATTTTAAGGTCATTTTTTCTTAAGGCAATTTAAGCAAGGTCACCTTCTTAACTCGACTTAATATCAAGTACTTAAAGCCCTTGAAGTGCCTTGTAGTTCAGGGTATCTCTGAATCAGTTCTTAATGGCCTTGGGAGGCTTAAAATAAGCTTTGGTCAGGCCAAGATTGTCACGATCACGTGACATTTCCCACGAAAGCATTTCCGGTTTCGGTTTTTAGTTTCGGTTTCTCGGTTCCAGACTTGGCCCAGACTTGTGACTCACAGACCACGTGACTGTGCAGCAGTGCCAGCAGTGGATCTATGTTTGGATGTATGACTCGGTATGACTCCCCGCCTCGTGTTTCAGACTGCGTGCCAGCGCATAGAGTACTTACGCGTTCCCTGGTTTTGCTTACACGTCCCATAGAAAATGTATAGAAAATACCAGACAGTACAGTATAAGTAGAGCAGTAGTACCAGCTTGTATCGGCATTCGAGTCTCTTAAGAATATAGCCCAACCAGCTTGTTCTACAGAGTGAAGAGTCACCACTGTCAAGTTCCCACGTAGTGGATTAGTAAGCGTCGGTAACCACTCCCGGCCCGACTTACTGATCTTCCTTGGTCCGCGTCGAGTTAACGATCCGGGTGATCGTAACAAAGATGAAGATGAAGATCAGTTTGATTTAAGTCTAATTTAAGTATAAATGGATCCTAAGACTCAATCCAATTCAGATTTTAAGCTCATCTTAAGGCTCCAAACAGATGTGATAAGGGGTAAAAGACATATATCATTTCAATTAAGGCAAGAATTAAGGCGTCACCAAGACATGAACAGACAAGAATAAGAACAGTCAGGCGAGGCAAGAGCCCGTAACAGTATACAACATGAAAGCACAGTAGAATCTATAAGACATGTTCAAGTCTATGTGAGTCACTAAAGCGTCCGAAGTGAGCCCCAAAGAGGACCGAAGCAATGCCAGTATATCTCACCTTTGCCCATGTCAACTACCTCCGCTGTCTTAGTCTGAGTCTCAGCAGCTCATCGCATCACTGTCGCTCTCTTCACTGCTGTCACTCTCTTCACTGTCGCTCTCTTCGCTGCTCGCAGAGCCCTCAGCGATGTCAGCACGATCGTCGTTGTCCATCTCAGTTGGACCCACCTCATCACCTGGATGTGTGCTTGCATGGGAGTGCTCTTGCGCCAGTTTCATTATATCGTCCATGTCGGTTTCACTGATGGCCTTGTTGATCGATTTGAGGTAATTGGTGGTCTGATCATTCCAACCAACGTGGCTGAATGCGCCATACCGTGCAGACTCCTCCCTACCGGTGCCCAAGTTGATTGTCACGGGTAGCTTGATTGCCCTCTTCGTGACTCTCACCTCATGAACTTTCTCGATGGTAATCGCGCCATGAGAATAGAGTGTAAGAGCACGTTCGACCTAACTTTTAGTCAGTAATGTAATATAGAATTCTGTGGGTCATTTACCACAGTTGCGGCCAATACGAGGGCAGCACGAGGCTGAGACGCCGACGCCGTCCGGTCCTCAAACAGACCATGGATCTGCTTGGACCCTCTGATGGAATTGAAGTGAGCAGCGAAAGTTCGAATGACAAGGTTGCCAGAAAATGGGCCTCTGAATTTCTAGAAGGACGAAAGTCAGTGAGTGACGCAAGGAGTGACGTTCGTTGTATGCAAAAATGTTTACCCTTTTGTCAGTTGCCTCTAGCCTTGCGAAAGATGAACCGAAGATTTTCGAGCGAATGCCTGAGCGAAATCTTGTCGCATCTTGTCAGAATCGTGGTATTTATCGTGGGCTTCAAAAAATGTGTTAACGATTGCGATAGCACAAGAGCCAAATACGCTGCGCCAACTATCGCTTAGTCGTTGCAAAGCCTAAAGAGGTGTTAGTTTGAAATCTGGGAAAGGGAAGTGTCCATACAAGGTGAACTGCGGTACTCGTGGGTGAGATAACTTCCTCAATAACCTCAGAATCACCTGAAGATTGCCCTGCAAATTGTCTCCAAGGCTGCAACGACTTTCGCATCTGGTATCACCCAAGGATTCGGTTGGACCGATGCCCAGCGAAACAAGGTTGGGACGACTGTCTTGTGCCAAGTACCATCCTCCATCCATTCTTCAGGCAATCCACCATTCCTTGGTCTCTTGCGCGAAGCCTTTGTAATGCGGGAGTCTTCAATTTTGACGATAGCCTAGGGAAAAAAGATATAATTTAGAAATATAAATTATAATGCTTCTCACTGAACTGGTAATGCGTTTTCTGCCTTTCAGAGGACTCTTGATGGCGAAGTCACGTTCAGGTCCTTTCGTCTCATCACGCTTGGACAATGGACCATCGGCTATTTCCGTAATATCGGCGTCATCGCGCTGATGAATGATAACCTTATTGAGAGCTGAACGAGACGTGAGCGACCAAGAACTGTGCGTGGAAGCCTTCCTCAGGCCCAGCGATGTAGTTGCGGTTCGCGCACTACCTGGTTTGACGGCTGAGACTTCTCTCCAGTCTTCGATCTCGGTGTGGGCGTCCCTGGAGATCTTCGCGTCACTGAGAGAAAAATAAAATAGAGTTGTATGGTCAAGGGTGAACATGGTTGAACATTGAACAAATGGGGAAAGAGCGTCAAAGGACTTACTTCTTTTGTACATTATGCTTATATGATTTTCCCTTCCCCTTTCGATTAGAAGAATCGTTTTGATCCACGTCACGGTGCCGAACCTCGAGGTCTGATCAATAATGCAATACACCTTGCTTTTCGTTTACTTCGCTTACCTTCTTTCCCTTTCCCTCTGATGCAGTGACATCGTCGTCGATTTCCTCGATGTCCGAGACGATAATCTGCTTCCACTTTTGTCGCTTGGCTACTGATAGTGGATCGTTAATTTCCTGGGCCGTTAATTAGCATTTGGCACAGCCTCTGTGTCCATTGCTCACCGCTACGTCATCATCCAGATCGCTGTTGGCTCCCTCCTGTCGGCGTTCTTGACCGCTTTTCACCTTCTCGTTGCGCTCCTGTTCTCTGTATTGACGTATCGAGTCACGAAGGGCCACTTTGTCTGGCTTCGCCTTCTTCTTTGGTGGTTTCTCAAAAGCATCAGTGTTGGTGGCAGCTTTGTCATCAGTGCCTTCAACATCTTCGGGGTCCATGATGTCTGTGTCTTCGGTAAGTAGTAGCTGCGCAGGAATCTTGGTGCGTTGCAACTGACCTGATCAACGTCTGTTTGCCCAAGGTCCTGGGGTCACATCGACCATTTTGTTCTCTGCCATCCTCTCCTCAACGTCACCAATCTTACAGATTGTGTCCTTCTTCTTCTTCGCCTTTTCTTCCTTCCACTCTTTGGCCTGCTGTCTCTTCGATTTTTCGCCATGTTTCCGCTTTGGGGTGGCGTCGACAAGCCCTGGGTGCACAGTAGCATTACCGGCACGTGTGGCCACGCGAGTAGTAGCGAGAGTCTCAGACATAGTGGATGGGTAAGTTGGTAATTGTGTGAGAGTATAAGTCGTTGAGTAGTGCTGATGTGTCGGCGTGTAGTTGCCGAGAAACAGAACCAGTGAGGCCACTTCACACCTAATTTTCCACGGTCACACCCCAAACTTAACTTGGTGCGTTTCGCGTACTTCCTACATCCACGTGATCTTCATCTCTTACGGCCTTTTCTCTTTTGACTGACTCACTTTTGAGTGGTTCTTGCATACACATAGTCGTGCAGTTTCGACTACAATTCTCTTTCATGTTCTCAAGTTCACCGAACTCACGCACCTCCCTGACACCAATTCGTAGCCTCTGGGCTCATTGTGATGACACTCGTTCGACTCAAGATTGTCCGTTCTTCACATGCCTTTCCCCTGGATGTGGCCGCTGGTTTAAGAATCTCAACGGTCTCTCCTGTCATCGGCGATCGAAGCACTGTGACCATGTGAATGCTGGTCTTTTATTCCGTCCCTCGGTATAAAATGTCTAATGTATACATTCAGCAGCCCGGTGATTGGTATGACGAGCCAAACCCATGGCTATCAGACCACCCTTCGACACAGACACCTACTAGCTCTACGCCACCGAGTCCACAAATTCTTGCATCTCACAATCTAGCCCATGATGACGCCTTACAGATGGGAAGTCTGCAAGACTATGATTATGATGTCGACGTCAATCCATGGCAGGATCTGCAACAATCTTTTTCTAGTCCGAGGCTTAGTTCTCCCAGTATAACATCACAAGATGTGCATTCACATGGTTGTGTCGACGAGAGCCCACTTCGTCCTACTACAACACCTGAATATGAACTCGATGACTCTCTCCATCGTGCGTTGCCTCCTGTGTCACCTGGTCCTGACTCTCAGATGGCAGACTGCACTTCAGGTATCTCACGTGAATACCATGGTTCGATCTGTGGTATGTAGCCAATGTTTTATAATTCTTCGCTTTTTAAAACATTTCCTGAAAACAGGCCGGATTTGTGACAAGGATGGTAATGACCTCTCGCCCACTACACCACCCACACCCCGGGAGTCGGATCGTGGTCCAGATGATTGGACTCCGTACCAAAACCGTGCTGAATTTGAGCTTGCAGACTTTCTATACCATTGTACTCAAATATCTGCCGGTAATATCAATACCCTTCTAGATATCTGGGCATCTACACTAGCGCCATATGGTGCAGAACTGTTACAGCGCAGCCAGGACGAGACCCACGCGAAGACCAGAAGTACATGCAAGACAACCCCCAATGGGATCAAGAAGTCCGCGGAGCCACAGCAGTGCTCGAAGACCTGCTAGAGAAGTGGAAGAAAGAGCCGTACGTGCAAGATCACGTGCGAGTTGGACGTGCGGTGAGCACACGTGACCCTTACCCGCCATCACGTGACTATCAGGAGGCGTGGGAATAGGTCGGAGTTATCGGCCGTCACGTGACCCCGGCACGTGACCTGCCTCGAACGGTCCGGAAGAGCCTAGATGAGCCTGCGCCTAGGTTGAGGCTGGAATGTGAGTCCGGATGAGCTTGAGCCCGGACGCAGTCTAGATGGTGACCCCATGACTGTATGGCTGACTGATGCGAATCGAGAGCGAGTTATGCTATTGGATAGGTGTATTAGGGTTTCGGATTCGGGCTGAGCTTGAAAGCTCCCCTCTGTAGTATAAGTAGAGGGCTGAGGACGCGTTATAGTCCTTAGCTTTGATATCTTGTGTCAATCCTTCCTTACTGTGGAGATTGTGTAAAGCTAGATTGCCTTATTGACCATCCCTTCTTTTGTCATCTGTGCTAGTGTGCCGGCTGTCGCCACTAAGCGTTCCGCTTGCCGTCGTGCTTAGTCATCACCGACGCCTCGTATCTCATCATTATCACCTTCATCATTTTCATTGCCTTGGTTGGCCACGCCCTGCGTATCGCCCTAGCCGTTGCCTACGGGATACTGAAGACGTTCGAGCACGTGCAGCAGCAGCAAACAGGCATTTAGAGGAAATGTCCGAAGGAACGTAACAAGAACCACCGTTTCGTAACCACGATGAACTGTACGATACAATCGATTTGACACCGCTTGGTGGCATTCCATGGGAGAGTTTTAGTGTCAAGTATAACGAGGATGTCCCTGACGATAAAAGGGTATCTTGGATGGATGCTGAGTATGAAGCTTGGTTCCGGGATCCTCAACAACTCGTCTTGAACATAATATCTAGCCCCGACTTCAAAGATGCGTTTGACTACGCACCATTTCATGAGTATGACAAAGATCTTAACCATCGTTTCCATAACTTTATGTCAGGTGACTGGGCATGGATACAGGCCGTGAGTGACGCCTTTATTACATTACTGATGTGATCTTGATTTCTGACATCATATCTAGAACATCATTGCTAGGGACCTGGAGACGCACGGGTCGACATTCATACCAATCATTCTTGGTAGCGATAAAACTACCGTCTCAGTGGCAACAGGCAACAATCAATATTGGCCAGTCTACCTATCTATCGGGAATATTTCTAATTCTGCCTGCCGTTCCCACTGAAACGGTGTTGTCCTCCTTGGTTTCCTGCCAATCCCTAAGAGTAAGTTTAAACTTTTCAGTTATTATCCCGCTATAATATTGGGTCTTTGATAGCGGCAAAGGAATACGCTGATGACCTGGTTTTCCAAAAGTTCCAATGTCAGCTTTTTCATTCCTGTCTATCGCGAATGTTGCTGGTGTTGAGACCTGGGATGACCAACCCCATTGTCACTCGCTGCCCAGATGGACACTTTTGACGGGTCATATTTGGGTTGGCTACGTATATCGCCGACTATCTGGAGCAAGCCCTACTTTCCTGCACCGTGCAAGGCTGGTGCGCGAAGTCAGTCAAATATCCCACTAGCTATTTGCACAGCTAACAACCGAATCAGGTGCACAGCGTGACCAGATAAACTCGACGAGGACCATGCCACTGACGATGCGCACTTATGGAACCGAGAGCACACGAATACCATTGTCGAATTGCTGGAGCTAGGTGAACTGTGGGATGAATACGGCTTCATTGGTGATGTTGTGGTACATAGATTGATTGTTCTGTCTTCGTACACTCTAACTTATATTTTCAGCTGTTCACCGAGGACTTTCCTCGCGCAGATATCCATGAGATGTTGTCACCCGACATTCTGCATCAGCTAATCAAAGGTACATTCAAAGACCATTTGGTTGCATGGGTCAAGGATTTCTTATTTCTCGAGCATGGCAAATGTTGAGCAAACAAGATATTGAGCGATATTGATCGGCGGTGAGTAAGGTAATGAATAGCATGACAAATCCCTGACAGTAACTTAGCATTGCCATTGTCGCGCCATTTGCTGGGTTACGAAGGTTCCCCGAAGGTAGAGGGTTCTCGCAATGGACAGGTGATGACTCGAAAGCTCTCATGAAGGTGTGATGAACTATCAGTCAATACAGTCGCCACTAACTTGGATGTCTCTACCAAGGTCTATTTGCCCGCTATCGATGGACACGTGCCCAGCCAAATGGTTCGCGCAATACGCGCCTTCATGGAATTTTGCTATATTGTACGACGGGAGGTTCATTGTTACGATTTTCCCTCCTTCTTTCCCTCTCTTCCTTTTGCATCTCGTGACTCGTATTCTGCGTCGACTTTCCATTGTACTTTTACGATATGATCCGCTTCGATCCGCATCTCAGCTCTTATCTCGCGCCTAGCACAGGACCGTTACGACGCCCTGTGGTGCGACTTCCAGAACCTGCTGACGACTTCTGATCCACGTGTCGTCCCGCGGGATTCCCTTGTTCTCTTTTCGTACTTTCCCTTTGTTAGCTCTCTAGGACCTGGATCCTAGGATCACGCCATATGTTTGTCTCTGACAAACATCGTGTACTAGTATATAAGTCTCATGCTACCTAGCTTGTACGGTAGACTTGACTTCTTGTGTAATACCACACCGCTGTCTACTCTCACGACCCGATCCTTTGAGTCGCACTTTCGCTTGACTCCCCCCTTTTGCTCGCCGTTGCGCTTGAGCCTGTCCTTGCTATTACCCTTGTGTCCACAGAGGCCAAGTGGTACTTGTTCATCATCGAACTGAGTCGTAACTGACTCACTCCTGTCCCGTTACCGTCCGTGACTTAACCGAAGTACACGTCGTACTTAACGCCCCTGTGGTGGCGTTACATTAAGTCAAGTCTCTCACTGTGGCGACATCTAGTCGTGCTAGATCCGGATTCCACCCGGAGTACATCACTCGGCTTACAACTGACGAGCTCTCCGACCGTATCAAAGGAGCAGCTGTCTGGGCAGAAATCAACAATGTTGAAGGATATTACATCTTCAACCCAAAAAAGAAAGAGTATCACCAGATCCATTACCTGGAGGACAAACGTCTCTGGGCTTATATTGATTACTCGCCAAATGAACGAAGCTGGTATACTATCGGACCAGTACCGCTTGAGCTGAACGTCGGACCACTAAAGAGTCATAACCCGAAAGGGATTGACATTGACTCCGACCCTGATAATTCACCTAGTGTCTCCGTACCAACAACCACGTTTACCCCCTCCCTATTCGTAAACCCCTCGGACCTACCTGGTTCCCAACCTACACCCCAGTCCATGTCCCAAACTCATGCCTCGGCCAGCACAACCCTTACCAGCGGAGGACCAGCTCCTTCTGGTAGTGGAGGCGCTCCTAGCGGCGGCCCGTCAGGTGGAGCAGCGGCTCCTGGAGGCGGAAGCGCAGCTCCTGGAGGAGGTCTCCCGGGTGGCAGCGTTGGTGGAGGAGGTGCGCCAGGCGGTGGAGGAGGCGGCGCAGGTGGCGGAGGAGGCGGGGGCGGTGGAGCAGGTGGCGCTCCTATTCCCCCCGCCTGTTGCGATCGAGAAGTGGACGCTTACTTACGGGCGATGACCCCCCTAGTAAGTCGTAATAGGTCATGGACAGATCGGACCGACCAAGTATCACATGCCAAATGTGGCGTGTTTCATAGTACAGCTGTAGTAGGGTTCGAGCTACTTTAGCTATTCGTAGGAAAGTTTCGGGAGGAGCTTTAAAGCTGCCTCGTATGTGTATAAGTAGTAGTAGGCGAAGACTCAGGATCGCTATCCTGGTCTTCTTCAATTACCACTTCTGTCTCATCCTCTATTCGTGTTCGCTTGTCTCCCGTGAGCAAGTCGACTCATATCGATCGCCCCCTTGTCCAGACGACGCCTTGGAATACTCCGAAGTCACGTGCCACGATAAGCGCCGTGTACCCGAGTCCCATAGTCGGAAGTCACGTGTCCAAGTCACGTGATCAACATCGAGAATATACGCTAAGTCGTGAACGCCCTTTCGAAGTCTAAGTCAGACTAAACGTCTGTGGTGACGTTACATTAAGACCAGGATCTATCAACCGTGGCGTTCACAACTCGAGATCGTTGGACCCAGTTCAGACCCTATTCCCTCGAGAGGCGAGGAGACCGCAACGTACCTATCCAATTCCTGGGAGCTGCCAGGTGGAGAGAATTCCGAGGAGAAGTTGGATACTTCGTAGACTTCGCAACGGGACCAACTCGTTATAGACCAGTTGAGTTCAATTTCGAACACCTTTGTTGGGTGGAGATTACGTGGAACCCCATCGATAACAGATACGACGCAATACGACCAGCGGGCAGAAATTACAACTGCGACATCGACACCAGAGGACTACCCACCAGAGAACAGTACGGACGTATTGACAGACAACCAGAGGAGGAACCAAGCACGTCGGAACCCCGAACACAAGCACCGTCAGAAACAAGCGAAGAAGAAGAGGGTCAAAGCAGCGACGGAGCAGAAGATATAATACACACAGCTGAGTCCCTTCACATAAACGAACCCGAATCAATCCAAGTACGATCACCTGCCGTAGCCGAACACATGGCTACCGCCACCGAAACTATCACAGAACAACTCAGACATATGGCTATCGACGAAGAGATCCGCAGAATAGCGGAGGAAGCTGAAGCACAGCTGCAGCCCATCAACCCAAGCACGGGACACCGAATGACGGCCGACGACGCGGCCATATTTAGAGCCGTAGGACCCGACATTCCGGATCCCCCACCAGGAAGGCAACGCAACCCACCACCAGGGTCAGGACCTGGATACCCCGCCGGAGGAGGAGGCGGAGGAGGAGACGGAGGACCACCAAGACGCCCATTCGGAGGAGTCTTCGGAGGAGGACCACCAGGGGGTGGACCACCAGGAGGCGGATTACCAGGAGGAGGACTACCGGGAGGCGGAGGTCCAACGCCTAGACTCGAAGGTGAACCCCCGTCAATATTCAAGGGAGACCGGGCTGACTACAAATCGTTCCTCACCCAATGGCACGCGTACATGGGACTCAATTTCGACGCCCCGGTCATGAGCAACGTTTACAAAAGATGTCTGCTCTTCCTAGGATACATCAAAGGACCCCTCGTCAGTAACTGGACGCTGGGATTCCTCCAGTGGCTCAACAACGAAGTTCGCGGGGGAACGGACAGACATGACGAATACCTTTGGGACACACTCACGGCCGGATTCGCCGATCGTTTCGCCAATACACTCGAACAAGAGCAAGCGCAAGCTGCCCTCGCCAAGGGATTCAGAATGAACGGGGATGACATTGATACGTATGTCACTACATTCGAGCAGTTGGCCCGGAAAGCTAATTACCACCTGAACGATCAACAAACGATCGACCGATTCACGGCTGGACTGCCGGGCAAACTATTCACGAAGGTGTACGAGATGGACGAACCACGCACGTTCAACGACTGGAAGGACGCAGCGCTAAGGCATCAGAAACAATACATCCACCTTAAAGCACGACTTAACATCACCGCACCTACCAGAAACGCACCCCCTCGATTCACCCCACAGCCTAGATTCGGGGGAACCACGTGGAATGCACCTCGTAATCCCATCCCACGATACGATCCGAACGCCATGGATACGTCCGCGGATCGCTCGCGTGCCAGACTGGCCGAGGTAGGAGACCCGAACAGAGGGGCATACCAACAGAGAACCCCATTCCAACCACGGGGGGGACCGGGGCAGGCAAGAGGAGGAGGTCAACGTCAAAACATGAGGGAAGTCATTTGTTACAACTGCAATAACCCCAGCCACTTCTCACGAAACTGCACCCGACCCAGGAAGCAGCGTCAGCAACAGTGGCAGCCGTCGACCGGTCGGAAAACCGAAACGGACTACTACAGTCATGACCAACCCGAAGCACGAGTAGCCAACACCTCGACCCCGCAGCAGACGGCGAAGGAATGGTTAGACGGAGTGAGAGGGGCTAGTGACGAAGTAAAGGACCTGATACTCCAAGACATGTGGAATCAGGGGGATTTTCCGGACGCCTGAACCCATCGGCCTGGGTGAGGGCAATCAACTGTAACTCTGTAATCATGACTCGCTTCCGTTCGCTTAGAATTCCAGTCTCGATTCGAACAAGTTACTCAATGGCCGACATAAAAGGGCTCGTCGACTCAGGAGCCACCGACAACTTCATACGACCAGCATTTGCCAAACGAATGGGGCTCGGGCTGCAAACCTTGGAGCGCCCTAAAAAGATATGGAATATCGACAACACAGAAAATAAAGCTGGGTCCATCACGCACTTCATAGATCTCGACGTACAGACCAAAGGAACCCACAGAACTATGAGGTTCCTTGTCACCGACATCGGAAATGAAGATCTTGTACTTGGATATCCATGGCTCGCCACGTACGAGCCTACCATCAGTTGGACTCACGCAACAATACACGAAGAAACACTCCCCGTCGTTATACAATCCATCAATCCAGAAGATCAGCGTACGGTAATCGCTGGGGCAGAAACGCAGGAGGAAATCCACGTTAACCGAACGTTCACCGAACAAGAACGGGAGGAGATAGTCCAAGAGCTCGAGGATGAATGCCAGCTACGTACCACGGCCACTGAACTTGCGATTGCCGCTAATCAGAACGCGGTCGCAGTCGAAATTCCCGCACCCTACCAACGATTCGCGAAAATATTCAACGAAGAAGCGTCACACAGATTCCCCCCTTCCAGACCTTGGGACCACGCCATCGAATTCAAACCGAATACCCCCGCAACAATCGATTGCAAGGTGTACCCCATGACGCAAGAAGAGGACAAGCAACTCAAGGTATGGCTCGACGAACAGCTCAAAATGGGATACATCCGACCGTCAAAATCCCCCTACGCGTCATCATTCTTTTTCATAAAGAAAAAGGATGGAAAGCTGCGCCCGGTACAAGACTACAGGAAAATCAACGCGTGTACAATTTGAAATCAATACCCGCTACCGCTTATGGCGGAACTCATCAACGACCTGGGCAACGGCCACATCTACACCAAGTTGGACGTTAGGTGGGGGTACAACAACATACGCATCAAAACAGGAGATGAACCAAAAGCAGCTTTCAAAACGCGGTACGGACTCTTCGAACCTCTTGTCATGTACTTCGGACTCACCAACTCACCGGCTACCTTCCAAACGATGATGAACGAGATACTGGGTCCAACTATCGCCATACATGCGCTCTTGGGCACCACTATACGGGTATACATGGACGACATCGGCATCGCCACTCACGAAAACGCTGGGCTTCAAGCACACATAAATGTGGTCAGCGACGTACTCCAGGTGGCTATGGACCACGACCTCTATTTCAAACCGGAAAAGTGTCTATTCCACTCACCGCGAATGGATTACCTGGGGGTAATCCTTGAAAAGGGGGTAACTCGCATGGACCTGGTAAAAATTTCGGGCATCAAGGACTGGCCACGCCCAACAAAGGTCAGAGATGTTCGCTCCTTTTTAGGCTTCTGCAATTTTTACCGTCTCTTCATTCGCGGTTTCGCCACACACGCACGAGCCCTCAACAAACTCACACGAAAGGACACCGACTGGCAATGGGGTACGGAGGAAGAGCGATCGTTTCAAAAACTCAAAACGCTAGTAACCGAAGAACCCGTACTGGCACACCCCTGCCTCACTGACCAATTCGAACTTGAGGTGGACGCCTTGGGATTCGCTGTTGGAGCGGTACTGCTTCAGAAGAAGAAGGATGGGAAGCGACACCCGGTCGGGTACTACTCAGCCACGCTCAATGAGGCGGAACGCAATTACGACATCTATGACCTAGAGTTACTGGCAATCGTCAAGGCTCTCAGACACTGGAGACCATTCCTGGCGGGATCCCCTCACAAAGTCAAGATATTCTCAGACCACCTAAACCTCACGCACTGGAGATCAGCACAGAAAATAAGCCGAAGAGTGGCCAGGGAAGTACTCGAACTCATGGAATACGACTTCGAGATTCATCACATTAAAGGGACCAACAATGGCCGCGCAGATGCCTTGTCAAGACGACCAGACTACAACCAAGGAGAACGCGACAACGAAGGAATCGTAGTCCTACCCGACAAAATATTCGCCCGTACAATGATTACCCAACTACCGGAACAACACGACCAAGACGAAGATCGACTACGCCCATGGGTCGACCCCCACCAACTCAAGAAGTACGACGGGGTCTGGTATCGCCAAGGAGCGCGAGTGATTACGGGCGACCAAGACGCGATCCGCACGATTATCAGGAATCACCACGACACCCCAGTCTACGGTCACCCAGGAATCAAGAGAACAGCGCGTATTATTGAAAGGCATTACTGGTGGCCGCGCATGCTGGAACAGGTAACCGAATATGTTCGAGGATGCGCCGAATGTCAGAGGCACAAAGTCAACAACCGTCCCACGAGAGCACCGATAGCACCGATAACGCCGACACCCGATGCTAAGCCCTTCGAGACTATCGCGCTCGACTTCATCACTAAGCTGCCGATCTCACAGGGATATGACTCGATCCTCACGGTCACAGACCACGACTGCACCAAGGCGTCCATATTCATCCCATGTGTTGAAGAGATAACCGCAGAAGAAACAGCGGCCCTGTACGTCACTCACGTCTTTCGGAGATTCGGATTACCGGCAAAAATTATTAGCGATAGAGACCCTCGATTCGCATCCAAGTTTACCCGAGAGTTGTGCAAAATTCTAGGCATCTATCAGAACATATCCACGGCTTATCACCCGCGTACGGACGGACAGTCAGAAAGGACCAATCAATGGCTGGAACAGTACCTTCGGTTCTGGACCAACGAGCGTCAAGATAATTGGGCGCACTTTCTACCAATGGCAGAGTTCGCGCACAACAGCTGGCCCCACGAGGCAACCCGAATATCCCCGTTCGCACTAATGATGGGATACGACCCACGAGCCGATTGGATGGACAAACCGTCTCCGATACCCGCGGTAAACACGAGGCTCCAGCAATTCCGAGAAGCACGGCAACACGCCCAGGAACTGATCCGAAAGGCCCAGTCCATGTGGATCAAACATCGAGACACGCCGAAATACCGAGAAGGAGACCTAGTATGGTTGGAAGGACGTCATTTACGTACAAACCAGCCCACGGCCAAGCTCGCCGCGCGAAGGCACGGACCCTTTCGGATCATACAGGTGATGTCCCCCGTCAACTATCGTCTGCAACTTCCCACGCAGTGGAGTATTCACCCGGTGTTTCACATCGATCTTCTCACGCCCTACCGAGATACACCCATGCATGGAGAAAATTTCCAGCGCCCACCGCCGGATCTAGTCGAGGGGCAAGAGGAATACGAAATCGAACGAGTCCTAGACTCCAGACGCTTCGGAAGAGGGCGAAAACTTCAGTATCTCGTAAAATGGAAGGGATACCCCGACTCGGACAATCAGTGGGTTAACAAGGCCGACCTGTTTGCGGAAGAGGCCATAGCGGAGTTTGAAACCACTCATCCTACAGCTATAAAAGCAGTCCAAACTAACGCTGAATCCCCATCTTCCTTTCATACTGGATTCCCCCACTCAACAATGTCTTCTCCCACTCGCACCGCTACCCCCTCTGTCCCTGCCTACGCAGCGGGCAACCTCACCTATGAAGAAATGTGCGACGCCATCGCACGTATCGAGCCCATCACCGACCTCGACAACCCCACCGCCGAAGCCACCTACTGGCTTCTCAACGACGACGGCAACCGGCTCAACGCCGCCCCCATCACGGAGGCCGAAGCTGATAGGGTTCGTAACACTCTCGGAGGGCGTACAATCGCCTCACCTGGACCTGGCCCGGTTCGAGTCGAGTACCGGTTGCAGAAAGTCGAAGAACCGGAGGACGAAGATATGGGAGGAGTGGAAGGTAACAGCGGAGACGTGGAGGCTCGAGCAGCTCGACCTAGCCGCGAGACGACGGACGACGGGAGCGACAAGGAGAACCGCGCGCCTCGAGCTGCGCCGACAGTTCGACGCGATGATGCGCGAGCTGTCTACGACCTCCCGGAGCAGCTGAACGAGTGGTACCCAGCTGAGCACCCGTCCATTCTTAACACAACCGACTCTGACCACCCCGACGAAACCCCGTACGCCTGTGACACCACGGGCCGACCCCTCCACCGCGCCGCCGTCACGGCTGAGGCCACCCCGCTCTACACCACTACGCGCCTGCGCCATCAGCTCGGCGGCACGCACCTCGCCCCCCACGGTTTCAAACATAACCGCGGGGATGATTTCATCCACTTCCCCATCACCACTCCGCAGGGTCATACGCAGCAGGCCACTTACGTACAGGTCATTGACGGCCCCGACCCCATCGTCGTGGGGCTCATCGAGGACAGCGACAAGGTATACACCAAGCCGCTGTACGCCGAGCCCCATGTTCGCGAACACGGCAAACCGCACTACGCGCCGGAAGATATGCACGCTTTAGTTAGCGGGCATGCGGGACAGCATCGCCTCGACCGAGCGGTCAACGAGCTCAAGGACCGCAGCCTGAAAGCCGAATTGAAGAGGTACCGCCAGTACCAGCACGAGGCGGAGCGGGTGGAACAGCGCCTGCACTCCTTGGCGCAGTCGTTAGGCGGGGTTCAGTCGGAGTTGAAGAGGAGCAAGTATAGGTTGGAGATGGCGGACCTTATAGATCGAGTAACGCAGACGCAGGAGGGGTGGATGTCGGGCATCGGACCCATGTGGACGCGACGCGGACGTCGCAGCTGAAAAGGGGGTGATGTTGCGATCGAGAAGTGGACGCTTACTTACGGGCGATGACTCCCCTAGTAAGTCGTAATAGGTCATGGACAGATCGGACCAACCAAGTATCACATGCCAAATGTGGCGTGTTTCATAGTACAGCTGTAGTAGGGTTCGAGCTACTTTAGCTATTCGTAGGAAAGTTTCGGGAGGAGCTTTAAAGCTGCCTCGTATGTGTATAAGTAGTAGTAGGCGAAGACTCAGGATCGCTATCCTGATCTTCTTCAATCACCACTTCTGTCTCATCCTCTATTCGTGTTCGCTTGTCTCCCGTGAGCAAGTCGACTCATATCGATCGCCCCTTGTCCAGACGACGCCTTGGAATACTCCGAAGTCATGTGCCACGATAAGCGCCGTGTACCCGAGTCCCATAGTCGGAAGTCACGTGTCCAAGTCACGTGATCAACACCGAGAATATACGCTAAGTCGTGAACGCCCTTTCGAAGTCTAAGTCAGACTAAACGTCTGTGGTGACGTTACAGGGGAATCCTGGAATGGCCAGCCCCAAAAAGCCTCAGGGAAGTGCGTGCCTTCCTCGGCTTCTGTAACTTCTATAGGCAGTTTATCTGAGGATTCTCCACCCTCGCCCACCCGCTGCACAACATCACAAAGAAAGATACCCCCTGGCATTGGGACCAGGACCAGCAGGATGCGTTCGATAATATCAGACGAAGCATTGGCCGAGAACCTATACTCCTCTTCCCCGACCTCACGAAACCATTCGAGCTCGAAGTAGACACGTCCAACGTAGCCCTTGGGGCAGTACTCAATCAGTTAGGACCTGATCAACGCATGCACCCAGTTGCGTTCCACTCTGAGTCACTAACGGAAGCGGAACGCAACTACGACATCTACGATAGGGAGCTACTAGCGGTAGTCAAGGCGCTACGAGCCTGGCGTACCTACCTGGTCGGCTCCCCTCACAAAATTATCATCCACACCAAGCACGCCAACCTGCAGTATTGGAAAGACCCCCGAAAGATCAGCCGAAGAGTGGCACGCGAGTTTTTGGAATTATCGGAGTACAACTTCGCACTGAAGCACGTACCCGGTATAAAAAACGGTCGCGCGGACACCCTCTCACGACGAGCTGACTATGAGCCCAACGAGGAGGACAATAACGATGTAATCGTCCTCCCCGCTGACCGATTCATACGTGCGACCCAGATGTCAATGCACGACATGGACATCTGGATGCAAATAGCGCAAAACATGGACAAGAAAGCCGTCCTCGGGTGGGTCGAACCCCACAACCTGAAAAAGCACCAAGGACTCTGGTGGAAAGGAGACGCTCTCGTTGTCATGGGCGACAACGATCTTAAATGGGGGGTAATTACCTTTTTCCATGACACGCCGAGCATGGGCCATCCAGGAATCGCAAACATGCTAGAGTTGGTGCAACGTGACTACTGGTGGCCGAATATGCGAAAGGACGTGGAAGACTATGTCAAAGGTTGTGCGACGTGCCAAGCCAATAAAATCAACCCCCACCGACAAAAGCCACACCTTTTCCCCATCACCACAGACCCCGACGCTGAACCATTTGAAGTCGTAACAATGGACTTCATCACAAAGCTACCCCCGTCGAATGGATACGACTCCATTCTCACCATCACCGACCACGATTGTTCGAAAGTGGCCATCTTCATCCCGTGTAATGAAACGATTACCGCGGAAGGAGTGGCGCGACTCTATCTCCACCACATTTACCCGCACTATGGCATTCCCCGAAAAATGATCACGGATCGAGACCCGCGCTTCACGTCTGCCTTCATGAAGGACTTGTGTAAGACGCTGGGGATCCGTCAGAACATCTCCTCCGCATATCATCCACAGACGGATGGACAGTCGGAGCGGACCAACCAGTGGTTGGAACAGTATCTTCGCCACTGGAGTAACGTGCAACAGGATAACTGGGCGGAGGCACTCCCAGTAGCACAATTCGCGCACAACTTGTGGCCAAATGCCACAACCAAACATTCCCCATTCTCGTTGATCATGGGATGGGAACCACGTACCATGTGGACATCAAAACCCACGCCAACTCCGTCCGTTGATCAACGACTGGAAGAAATGGGGGATAGACGCCAGCACGCGCAAGACTGCATCAAGCACGCGCAAGAGCTTATGGCGAAGAGGGGGAAGACGCGCTTCATACCGTACCTGGAAGGCGCTCAAGTATGGTTGGAGGGGACAAACCTCCGGACCCTCTACCCCACCGCAAAGCTCGCACCAAAACGCCACGGACCATTCCAATCAAGAAGGTCTTATCGGCAGTCTCGTACGAACTAGATCTTCCGAAGACGTGGAAGATACATCCCGTGTTCCATGCGAACCTCCTTACGCCATATAAGGAGACGGAACTCCATGGAGCTAACTTCACGCGACCTCCACCTGACCTTATCGAAGGAGAAGAAGAGTTCGAAGTGGAGCGCGTGTTACAATCTCGCCTTCATGGCCGAGGGCGCAAACTTCAATTCCTGATCCAGTGGAAGGGATTTCCCATGAGTGACAGCTCGTGGGAACCACTTGATAACGTCCGCCACGCACCTGACTTAATCGCCGAATTCTATCAGCAAAATCCTACCGCCGAAGGGGCTGGACGAAAGATATAAAAGACGCACCCCCTTCGCCCACTCTCGTCACCTATGATCATCCCCGGAAACCTCATGTCTGATACACCCGTCGTCACCACTGTGCCCATCTGTCCCCCGTCTCAGATCATTCTCGAAAACTTGACCATACCGTCTCAAGGTATCCCAGTTATGGGATACGACGCCTATACCCCCTACTCGTGCATCGTTACTCCGGAACCTCTGCCGGAGTTCACACTTGACCCCAACAATTCCCTACCCACCATTGCTGAACCAGCTGAGCTGCCGGAATCCCCCGAGTCGACGTCTCCACCCCTGCTTGTCTCTCAGCCCACGATAAGCTCACTCCATCACCCGAGCCTCCCACTACCCCCATTCCCGCCTGGTATAGACCACGTGTTCACCCCTCGCCCTACAGTAGAGCTCGCAGTCCCTGACCGCCGCTACGCCCTCCTTGATGATGAAGAGGAGGACAAGTCAGGGGAACCGGGCATCCCCTACTTCCTTAACGACCCCACTTCCCCACGCTTCCACCCGCTTATGATTGGAGAGCTGGGGAAGAAGGAGGTAGCACGGTATATCTATTACCGAAAGACTATCAGGAGGTCGTAGGCACCATGGGCAAGGGGGAACCTTGCTACGTCACATCCGTCTACCTGCGCACTGTCCAAGCTAACCAACTCCCACAACATGTCACGGACCAGCAGGTGGACCTATTCCACCCTCACAACCCTCGCCGCATTGTAATCGATGAGGTGATCTCTTCTCTCCACTACCCCGCGCTCCACGCAGACGTCTCCCGCCTGCGCACCTGCCTCGAGGCACGAGACGCGCTCAAGGTGCGTCGGGACAACCTTCGCAGGCTGGAGGCCGAGGCGTCAAAGGACCAGTTCCACCTCGACATGAACATGTCGAGCGTACAGAAGAGGTTGCAGTACGCCCGAATCATCCCACTCATTAGCGACTGATACGTGGAGCTGATGACAAAACCCATGCGCCCCCGCCATTCATCTGAGCTCCGCGCCGACAGCGCGGACGAGATGCCCTTACCACCGCGTGCAGGAGGACCTAGCGAGATGCCGCGCCTTCACGGGGAAGGCAGCACGCATCGTCGCAGGTGTTACAAGTGTCGGTCTAAGGACCACCTCGTCAGAGATTGCCCTGAGCAAGGGCGGCGGGACGCATGCCAGTGGTGTGGCAGTCTCGCCCACCGCGTGGATGTCTGCCTCATAAGGCGAATGTCCCCGATGGCCGCTCGGTACGAGAATCCCATGCCGCGCACCCACTGGTGTGGGAAGTGTCTCGACTGGAAGGCGACGCACGACGAGATCGACTGCCTGCAGTATGAGGGGTGCTGTAAGTGCGGCCGAAGGGGACACCACATGTTCTTACGATCTCACACTTGTCCCTGTTCCCCTTCTCCTGATCCCGCCACTGTTATACCAGAAGAGGACTGTTACTATACTAGCGACTAGTCGAAGTTGTGGCGACTTCGAGTCAGAAGGGGGGTAATGTTACGATTTTCCCTCCTTCTTTCCCTCTCTTCCTTTCGCATCTCGTGACTCGTATTCTGCGTCGACTTTCCATTGTACTTTTACGATATGATCCGCTTCGATCCGCATCTCAGCTCTTATCTCGCGCCTAGCACAGGACCGTTACGACGCCCTGTGGCACGACTTCCAGAACCCGCTGACGACTTCTGATCCACGCGTCGTCCCGCGGGATTCCCTTGTTCTCTTTTCGTACTTTCCCTTTGTTAGCTCTCTAGGACCCGGATCCTAGGATCGCGCCATATGTTTGTCTCTGACAAACATCGTGTACTAGTATATAAGTCTCACACTACCTAGCTTGTACGGTAGACTTGACTTCTTGTGTAATACCACACCGCTGTCTACTCTCACGACCCGATCCTTTGAGTCGCACTTTCGCTTGACTCCCCCCTTTTGCTCGCCGTTGCACTTGAGCCTGTCCTTGCTATTACCCTTGTGTCCACGGAGGCCAAGTGGTACTTGTTCATCATCGAACTGAGTCGTAACTGACTCACTCCTGTCCCGTTACCGTCCGTGACTTAACCGAAGTACACGTCGTACTTAACGCCCCTGTGGTGGCGTTACATTCATGATACAAAATCCCTGCAGGAATTGCAGGATGCGCTCGATAGATTCCACGAATATCGCATCATATTCACGATTACAGGTGTTCGCGACGACTTCAATCTCCCATGGCAACATTCCCTGATACACTACTACAAACTTATTCATGCCTATGGTGCACCGAACGGCCTCTGCTCGTCGATAACGGAGTCAAAACATATTAAAGCAATTAAGGAACCTTGGAGGCGATCAAATCGCTATAACGCACTAGGTCAAATGCTCCTAACGAACCAACGCCTTGACAAACTTGCAGCATCATTTGTCGACTTTGAGGCTCGCGATATGTTGATTGGTTCACTCTGTAAGTACTTATTCCATATGTGTTCATGATTTCAACTGAAATGACATGCGTTTAGATGCCAAATCGACCCCTGCACTGCGCGGTGCTGGCACCACCACTGCCATGGCACATGGTGGTGATGATGACCTAGACAGTGATAATGACGACGATTTTGTAGAAGATCGTAATGTTTTTGCATGTGTTGAACTCACCAAGACCATTGCTAGTACGTTTCAACATCACTTGATCTGTGAAAATTAGTTGACGACGACTACAGGACGCAGAGTTGATCCCTCCGAACTCGCCAATGAGATCAAACAACCCTGTCTTGTACTCCTTATTCGCCGTTTCCTCCATGATCAGCTCGAGCGTACCGAGGACCTCAACAATTGGTCTGATTCATCTTCTTCGTCGCTTCTGGGATTGCCCTTCTTTAATTCCCCCATCTCGGTGCACTCGTCAGCCCTAGCAATTTTCCGGGAACCCAGTGACATGTGTGGCACTGGGCACTTGCGCCACGAACGCATCCGTGCTGTTCCCTCATGGAGGCAAGGTCCGGCCCACTATGACTGCGTCTTTGTTGAGACCAATAACGCTGCTGACGGGATGCGTGGTTTGGATGTGGCACGCGTTTACCTGTTTTTCTCCTTTATTTTCCACGGAAAATTCTATCCTTGTGCCTTGGTCCATTGGTATTGTCGCGTTGGAGATGAACCTGACAAAGATACTGGCATGTGGGTTGTCGAGGCAGAAAAAGGCGGAGATGGTGCACCACGAGTGGCCGTTCTCCACCTGGATTCTATTATTCGTGCTGCACACCTCATAGGTGTATATGGAAGAGACTTTTTACCACATGGTCTTACACCAGAACAGTCCCTTAGCCTATTTCGTACTTATTATGTTAACAAGTTTATTGACCACCATAGCTTTTCAATTGCTTTTTAGCCTAGCCTAGCTTTTGAAATAGATTACTTAATCAGCCGCCCTTATACTACCTTTTGCCATCATGTTTTGGGTTTCTCGCAACTGCCTCATGCCCGAAGAGATTGAGACACCACTTTTTCATGCTCTTGAACGGAGGCAGGACATTCCACACGATATTATTACCATCAAAATATCCACGGAAGGAGCCGTCCGAGCGAGCTTGCAAACCGTGTTGCTGTAGCTGCAGCTACATAGGTATGTTTGTTCAGCCTCCCCCTGCCTAAATTCCTTGTATCTACCGGACGAATTACCTACAGATCTGATTCCTTTCCTTTTAACATTTTATTTCGTTAGGAGGACGACAGAATCTACGGATTCCCCTATTTCATTGGACGGACGACTCTAGAGTCACGCAGACTGCGTTCGACGCCGCATCGGTAGCAGCTGGCAGCAATCTAGACCTTGATTGACACCCCAAGGCATCAGATGCCTACAGGGTCAAACTCCCACAGATACGGACTCAGTCGAAGCTCCAGGGTGTTCCGAAGCGCCGTTACACGTGAAACTCGCCTTCCGATATCCTTCAATCACCTTATTCTCAACCAACCGCTCTCCTTGACCTTCAGCCCCTCCCTCTGTCGCTGCCCCATAATAAGGGGTTTGATACCATCTAGACTTTGAGCCCGATGACCTCCAGCCCTTGAGGCCTACTCCGAAGGATTTTCCCGCTTTCAGTTCAACACCGAAGACACACCACCAGTGCGTAGATGCTCCATTTTCTTTCCTTGGGTCGTCTTATCTGTCAGAAAGGTGAAATCCGAGGACACGTCCAAAGGCGAGATCATCTACTCGGACGACGAAATCGCCAGCTAGACTGACTCTGAAGCTGAGGGAGGAAAGAAGCCCCTCTCGAAAAGAAGCAATGTATGCTCAACCAGCTTACTGTTGCAGAACTCAAATAGTTCGTGTCCAAGCCCGAAGTCGTTGAATGGACAGACGTCTCAGCCGCAGATCCGCGACTCTTCTCCACCTCAAGTGTTATCGCAACACCATCCCCATTCTGGCCCACTGGAGTGCCAAATGTGATTACCTACAGGGAAAGCGCGGTTTCGAAAAACCACCCTTCCAACTCCCTTCTTCCATCGCCGACACGGGTATTGCGACTTTCACCAGAGCTCATCTATTCCTCCACTTGCGCGCCCCATGGCTCATGAGTATGTAGCGCTTTGGTCGTCCCCCAAGTTATAGGATCTGAGTCCCTGGGTTGAATGCGCCCATCCCGAAAGGGTGTGTGAGAATTGGTAATCCCAGTGTACGACTCCTGCGATAGCCACCTCAGCGGGCCTTGGCGGGCGGTAGCCGCCTTAGTGGGTGGTAAGAGCCTTATTGGGCGGTAAGGGCCTTAGTGAGCGGTAGCTGCCCTAGCGAGCGGTAGCTGCCTTAGCATGTGGTAGCCGCCTTAGTGAGCAGTAACCACCTCAGCGCGTGGCCGTTGATGTCCTGTCTCTATCCCCCCCTTGCGCCACCCCTATGGCTTATTAGTATGTGGCGCTTTGGTCCTCCCCCAAGTGGGTCGAATGCATCCATCCCAGAAGGGTGCGTAAGAATTGTAATCCCCTGAAAGTGTACAACTCATGTGATAGCCCACCTCAGCGCAGTCGCCTGGTTCAATGGGATTTCCATCCCGGTGGATGGGAAAACCACCACTGGACAAATACAATCGTTCGATATATGATGGCATCTTACCAAAGACGAATGACACTGCTGTATGTCCATCGATGTGTCCTGTCTTAATTAAAGACATAATATTTATTTATTTATTTATTTAGGTAGGAGAGCTGGTAGATAAGAATCTGTGGGGAGAGCTTGAGCCTGAAGAAGGTCTGCAGATCGACCTGTTTTGTTTGAATCTGATGACTAGATGACGAGGAGGAAGAACCCGATGAGGAAGAGGAAGAGGAGGAAGAAGCTGCGGAGGCCGCCCCCACCAGCGGTCTGCAGACATCGTCCAGCCTTGCAGCACCGAACAGCCTCGCGCTGCGTGTATCGAACCCCAAGCGACGGGTTATGGAGTGACGGAAGAAGTTTGGACAGCTTCGGGAGGTAAAGAAATCATACCCCTCACCAAAGGGGCCCTACGACATATCGCGCCTGCTGGCGTTTATCGGAATCAGGGGAGGAGGCTCACTAGTCGCCCCGTGCTCGACGGCGGCATGATGCGCATTCAGATTACCAGTCCTGAGCCACAAAAGATCGTTTCAACCTCATCTCGACCTCACAGGGAGTCGGAAAGTGCGAAAAGGTATTTCAAAAAGTACGCATTCCTTGCCGACGATATTCGAATACGACACTGGCAGCCCTACTACTAATTTACCCTCTTTCTGCTGCCCGCGTGCGCGTACAGCTGCACGGGTCGTTCGACACACTAGCGATCAAAAGGGGACATCAGTATGGAGGGGGATTCGAGCACAAGGAGGCTTACCCTACGAACGAGTCCAGGCGCAAATGCTGCATGAGCAAGGGTGCTGTTCGACGGCGGGCTCGGGCTGTACGGGCACGCATCAGCACAAAAGCGTCTTCGCGAGATGTGATTCACCTCGCCCGTCTCCTCGGCCAAGCCATCCCCTTCATCCAGTAGGGAAGGCGTCGTCGGTGAAGGTGCCGCGGGGGGTTGGGATGCTAGGTGTGGTTATCTTTGACTGACGACTTCCTCCAAAAAGGTGTACTCACCGTCGCTCGCCAATTTGAGCCGGATGCGCTTTGGGGGGGGGTTTGGAAACTCACACTTTCGTTTCAGGTTGTTTGGCGACATTGTTGATATCAACTTGATGAGAGACGGGACGGAGTCGGATGGCGACTCAAAGCGCCGTGGCAAACAGTCGCTTACACATAACGCACGCACACTTTCCCTCACTCGGTCCTTGGTCCTGCTCCTCCCTGCCGTACTCGCCGTCCAGGCACCACATTTCATCCCTCAGGGGCTTGGAAAGTGTTCGTTATGGCTATGAGAACTCGGTCGTAATGTGAGGGCAAGGAGCGTGGGTGTAAAGGCCCTGTTATAGGCGTCCTAGGGGTGATGGTACGTACTTTTCGCTCATTGGAAGACGACCGACGCTACATCAGCACAGATCGAGTTGTGAACGGGCTTTGAGTTGGCCTGCACCGTTATGGCACGACCTATCTGGGCCTGCGTCCTCACCCTCATGTCGGACACGTCATACACATGGTCGTTGGGGGACCATCTCCACGTCTACCTCTCGCGGGGCTTCGCGTCGTGAGACTGAGACGGAAGATGATGGCGACATTGACCGAGAAGGCATTGACAATTCGCTGGTGCGCCCCCCGACATCCCCGATGGCTCGGTGTGCTGTTGCCGTCATCTTGGACGTTACGCCAGACGCGGATGCCAGCCAGTCTTAGGAACTCAGATCGGGTGCGTACACCATCCCCCACATGGTGAGTTTCAAGTCTCGTCTTTGCACTTAACCTGGATCCGCAGCACCCAACACCGTTGTGACTGGACCGACCTGTCCTGCACCCTGCATGCCCACCGATGCCACGCTACTCTTCCACCACCCGCACAGTCACACACCAGATTTGTGGACCGAACGGCGCATTCACAAGCATCACACAGTGCACGCACGACTCGTGGGCCAAATGGTGCACCCACGCGCAGCCGCGCACATGACTCATGGGTCGAACGGTGCACCCACACGTATTGCACCGCGTGCACGACTCGTGGTCGAACGGCGCACCACTGTAACGCCACCACGAGCGTTAGTCCGACTTGGACGACGAAAGGGCGTTCACGACTTAGCGGATAACGACTTGCTAGTCACGTGACTATTCTCACGGGTACACGGCGCTTATCGAGGCACGTGACGCGTAGGGCACCAGGACGTAGACGAGTCACTGGGCGGATATCGATGAAGACGACTTGCTCGGATAGAGACAAGCGAACTAGAGTGCACACGACGGGAGTAGAAAGTGGTGATTCAAAGAAGACCAAGATGGCGTATCTTGGTCTTGACGAGCCACTATTTATACATGTATGAGGATGCTTTCAAGCTCCTCCTGAATCCTTACGACGAGTAGCGTAAGTAGCTCGAACCCTACTACAGCTATCCTAGGAATGAGTCATGCCCTACTGGCATGTGATACTTCTGTCCGCTTACTGATACGATATGTCCGTGACTAATTACTTCCTACTAATGATGCCACAGCCAGTAAGTAGGAGTCCACTTCGCGTACCGTGACATCACCCCCTTTTCAGCTGCGACGCCCACGGCGCCTGGTAGGCCCGACACCACCCGACCATCCTTCCTGGACTTCTTCGATGCGATTGTACACGTCGGCCATCTCCAGCCGGAATTTGCTGCGCGTCAACTCCCCCTGCACCATACCGAGGGCTTCGGAGAGGGCGTGAAGCCTCTGCTCGATCCTTTCAGCTTCGTGTCGGTAGGCGCGGTAACGGTGCAACTCAGCTTTCAGGGAGAGATCCTTCAAGGCGTTGACAGCCTTGTCGACTCGGATTTGATGGCTATGCCCGCCACTTAAGGCGTGCATCTCGGTTTGCGTGTACTGAGGTTTGCCGCGTTCACGGACGTGTGGCTCTGCGTATAGGGGCTTGGAGTAGGTCTTGTCGCTGTCGGTAGCGAGGGCAAGTACCAACGGGTCGGCGTTCATGATGACTTGCACGTAGGGAGCCTGCGTGGTGACTCCCTGGGCGTCGGTAATGGGGAAGTGAATGAAGTTTTCCCCCCGGTTGTGGATGTATCCGGGGGGTGCGATGTGTGAGCTGCCAAGACGGCGCGTCAAGACCGTGGTGGAATAGGGAGGTTGGTTGTCGATGACGACGTCACCCCGATAGAGGGGGCGTCCCAGCGTGTCGCACGCATACGGAGTCTCGCGGGGGTTGTCAGAGTCGGTAGTGCTGATGATGAACGGATGCTCAGCTGGGTACCACTCCTCAAGGAGCTCGGGTTGGTCGTACACCGCGCGCGCATCGTCGCGGTGAACCGGGCCCGCCTCTCGAGGATCGCGATTCTCCTTGTCGCTGCCCTCTCCAGCTGTTCCAACCTCCATGCCTCGGCCTCGAACCTCCATCCTGTCAGTGTCCGCGCCTTTCTCAACAGGTCTTCCATCTCCGGCGTCGGATTCCTCTTCGTTCTTGACCCGGTATTCGACACGGACCGGGAGAGGTCGAGGTGAGGTACTCGGACTGTCTCTGAGAGCTGCACGAAGCCGATCAACTTCGGCTTGAGTGTAGGGGGCGGTGTTGAGCTTCTGCCCGTCTTCGCTGAGCAACCAGTAGGTGGCGGGGGCGTTGGGGTTGTCGACGTCGTTGACCGGTGCGAGTCTACCCATGGCCTCGCGGAACTCTTCATAGGTGAGGTTGTCGACGAGGTGGGGAGCGAGTGGTGCACAAGAGGAGACGGGGGAAACAGCGGAGGACGACATGTCTGATGGTGAGAGGGATCCAGGTTGGGAGAATGAGTTCGACTTAGCGTGAGTGGGCAGGTTTATAACCGTTGCTCGAGCTTTGGATGTCCGCTCGAACTCTGTCAGGGCCTCGTCAGCTGAGAGGTCTTCTTTGTTGACCCACTGATTGTCCGAGTCCGGGTAGCCCTTCCATTTCACGAGGTATTGCCGTTTTCTGCTTCTGCCGAACAGCCGAGTGTCTAGAATGCTTTCAATTTCGTATTCCTCTTCTCCTTCTACTAGGTCCGGTGGCGGGCGTGTGAAGTTTTCCCCGTGCATAGGTGTTTCGTGATAAGGCGTGAGCAAATCGATGTGAAACACGGGGTGAATACTCCACTGCGTGGGAAGTTCTAGCTGGTAGTTGACGGGCGATAGTACCTTGCTGATTTTGAAGGGTCCATGTCGTCGTGCCGCGAGTTTTGCGGTTGGTTGGTTCGTGCGTAAGTGGCGGCCTTCTAACCACACTTGGTCCCCTTCTCGATACTGGGGCGTGTTTCGGTGTTTGATCCACATAGATTGTGCCTTTTTGATCAAGAACTGGGCTTCTTTCCGTGCTTCTCGGAATTGCTGCAGCCTCGTGTTCACCTGTGGGATAGGGGATGGCTTATCCATCCAATCAGCGCGTGGGTCGTATCCCATCATAAGCGAAAATGGGGACTTCCTTGTTGCCTCGTGTGGCCAGCTATTGTGCGCGAATTCCGCCATGGGTAGGAAGTGTGCCCAGTTATCTTGACGCTCATTGGCCCAGAATCGAAGATATTGTTCTAGCCATTGATTGGTTCGTTCCGATTGTCCATCGGTCCGAGGATGATACGCCGTCGATATGTTCTGGTAGATTCCAAGGATACGGCATAATTCGCGGGTGAACTTTGATGCGAATCTCGGGTCTCGGTCGCTGATAATCTTTGCCGGTAGTCCGAATCGTCTGAATACGTGAGTTACGTACAGGGCTGCGGTTTCCTCCGCCGTAATTTCTTCGATGCACGGTATGAAGATCGACGCTTTGGTGCAGTTGTGGTCGGTGACGGTAAGTATAGAGTCGTGCCCCTGGGAGACTGGAAGTTTAGTGATGAAGTCTAGAGCGACGACTTCGAAAGGCTTAGCATCAGGAATGGGTGTAATCGGTACTAAAGGCGCTCGTGTGGGTCGGTTGTTGACCTTGTGTCGCTGACACTCCGCGCATCCTTTTACGTATTCCGTGATGTGCTGCAACATGTGTGGCCACCAGTAGTGTCGTTCGATGATTCGGAACGTTCTCTTGATTCCCGGGTGGCCATAGACGGGGGGGTCATGATGGTTGCCAATGATGTCGCGCAACAGTAGTGGCGTCCCTGTAATTACCCGTGCTCCTTGTTTGTACCATACCCCGTCGAACTTCTTAAGCTGATGGGCATCGACCCAAGGAATTATTTGACTCTCATCTTGTGCGTGATCCTCTGGTACTTGCGTGACCGATGCTCTCGCGAATACTTTATCAGGGAGTACTACAACTCCATCGTTGTCCTGTTCTCCTCGATCGTAGTCTGGTCGTCGGGATAAGGCGTCGGCTCGGCCGTTGTTTGTCCCTTTGATATGATGGATCTCGAAGTCGTATTCCATCAGTTCCAGTACTTCCCGGGCTACGCGTCGACTTATCTTTTGGGCGGATCTCCAGTGCGTCAGGTTGAGATGGTCCGAAAAGATTTTGATTTTGTGCGGGGATCCCGCCAGCAGGGGTCGCCAGTGTCGAAGGGCTTTGACGATAGCTAGAAGCTCCAGGTCATAGATGTCGTAGTTGCGTTCTGCCTCGTTAAGAGTGGCGGAGTAGTAGCCCACGGGGTGTCGCTTTCCGTCTAGCTTCTTCTGTAGCAGTACCGCTCCTACCGCAAATCCGGATGCGTCAACTTCGAGTTCGAACTGGTCCGTGAGGGATGGGTGTGCTAGTACTGGTTCTTGCGTTACGAGCATTTTGAGCTTTTGGAAGGCTTTCTCTTCTTCTGTGCCCCATTGCCAGTCTGCGTCCTTCCGCGTGAGTTTGTTAAGAGCTTGTGCGTGTGTGGCGAAGCCGCGAATGAAGAGGCGGTAAAAATTACAAAAGCCCAGAAAGGAGCGGACGTCTCTGACCTTCGTGGGGCGTGGCCAATCCTTGATGCCCGAAATTTTTACCGGGTCCATGCGAGTTACCCCCTTTTCAAGGATTACCCCCAGGTAATCCATTCGTGGCGAGTGGAAGAGGCATTTTTCTGGTTTGAAGTAGAGATCGTGATCCATAGCCACTTGGAGTACGTTGCAGACCGCGTCAATGTGTGCCTGGAGACCCGCATTTTCATGAGTAGCTATCCCTATGTCGTCCATGTATACTCGTATGATGGTGCCCAAAAGCTCGTGTTTTGCGATGGTAGGTCCCAAGATTTCGTTCATCATGGTTTGGAATGTGGCCGGCGAGTTTGTGAGTCCGAAGTACATCACCAGAGGTTCGAAGAGCCCGTACCGTGTTTTAAAGGCTGCTTTCGGCTCATCTCCTGGTTTGATACGTATGTTATTGTATCCCTATCGCACGTCCAGTTTGGTGTAGATATGGCCGTTGCCCAAGTCATTGATGAGTTCCGACATGAGTGGCAGCGGGTATTGATTGCGGATGGTGCAAGCGTTGATTTTCCGATAATCTTGTACGGGTCGTAGCTTCCCATCTTTCTTTTTGATGAAGAAAAAGGACGATGCATAAGGTGATTTGGACGGGCGTATATACCCCATTTTTAGCTGTTCCTCAAGCCATACTTTGAGCTGAGCGTCTTCGTCCTGCGTCATGGGATAGACTTTGCAGTCGATAGTCGCCGGAGTGCCCGGTTTGAAGTCGATGGCATGATCCCATGGTCTTGATGGCGGGAATCGGTGAGACGCCTCTTCGCTAAATATTTTGGCGAATCATTGGTACGGCTTCGGGATTACTGCGGCTACCGTGTTTTGTTTAGCGGCAATGGCTAATTTGGTGGCTGTGGTACGTAGCTGGCATTCCCCTTCTAACTCCCTGACTATGTCTTCTTTCTCGTTGTCCGTGAATATCCGTGCGATGGTGGTTTCATCGTGGGTGGTTGCCCCTGCGATGACTGTGGTTGGTTCAGCGGGGTTAATAGATCGGATGACGATGGGGAGTGCGTCTTCATGAATAGTGGCATGGGTCCAACTGATGGTAGGCTCGTAAGTGGCGAGCCAAGGATATCCTAGCACTAGATCTTCGTTTCCTATATCGGTGACGAGAAATCGAATAACTCTGCGGATGCCCTTGGTTTGTACTTCTAAGTCCACAAAATGAGTGATGGACCCAGCTTTGTTCTCCGTATTATCTATGTTCCATATTTTCTTCGGGCGTTCTAGTAGCTGTAGCCCTAACCCCATTCGTTTGGCAAATGCGGGTCTTATAAAGTTGTCGGTGGCTCCGGAATCTACGAGCCCTTTAATGTCGGCCATGGAGTAACTGGTGCGAATCGAGACTGGAATTCTAAGAGACCGAAAGCGAGTCATGATTACAGAGTTACAATTTGTTGCCCTCACCCAGGCCGATGGGTTTAGGCGTCCCGAAAATCCCCCTTCTCCCATAGATCTTGGAGAATTAGGTCCTTGACCTCGTTAGGGTTTGAAAGTCCGGTTGGGTCCGGTTTTTTGACCATATTTGGTCCAACTGCAACTGCAACTGGTTGCCAAAAAATGAAATTTGTTGCAACCTCAACTGCAACTGCAAAAAACTGCAAAAAAACCAGCTGCACCAGTTGCAACTGGACCCAACTGAATGTTATTTAATCTATCTGAAACTGGTCTAAACTGAGTCAAAACAACTTATAATTAGTGTTAATAGGTACTTATAATAAATTTCTAAGTGCAACTGCCTTATAATGAAAAAATAATTAGGTAAAACAGCCAAAAAAAGCAAAGGTTATGAGTAAAATGATTGTTTTGATCATAACTTGCTCAGTTTTTGGCCGATTTGGGTGATCTTAGGCTCATTTTGATCAGAAATTCAGCCCAATCACCTGCTGACTAAGAAATCGGTTGCAACCGGTTGCAACCGGTTGGAGGTCAGCTGCCATTTCGGGCAACTGCAACTGATACATTCTAGGATTAGGTACAACTGCAACCAAAAGTCCGGTTTTTTCCAGTTGCAGTTCAGTTGAGTTGCAGTCTTTTTCAGTTCCTGCAACTGGACTTTCAAAGACTAGACCTCGTCGCTTGCTCCCCTAACCCCTTCGAGCCATCTGCCGGCCATTTGCTGGGGTTCCTCCGTGTTGGCCACTCGTGCCTGTAGTTCCTGACCGTAGTAGTCGGTTTCCATGCTACGGCTGTTACTTGCAGGTCGCCACTGTTGTTGTTGTTGCCGCTGTTTCCTTGGGCGCGAACAGTCACGTGAGAAGTGCCCAAGTCCGTTGCAGTTATAACAGACAACTTCCCTCATATCCCTACGGGGGGCATTCCTTCCTTGCCCCGATCCTCCTCTTGGTGGGAGTGAAGGGCGTGGCCGGTAATTCTCTCGATTGGGGTCTCCTACTTCTGCGAGTCGTGCGCGTGATCTATCCGCCGATGTGTCCATTGCGTTTGGATCGTATCTCGAGGCGGGATTGCGGGGCGCGTTCCATGGTGACCCTCCGAACCGTGGGGGTGGATTAAAGCGGGGTGGTGGTCCCCTCGGAGGTCCCCTTGTTGGTGTAGACAGTCCTAGGCGGGCGCGAAGGTGAATATACTGCTTTTGGCGTCTAAGCGCCGCGTCCTTCCATTCATTGAAGGTGGTGGGTCCGTCGAGTTCGTAGACTTTTGTGAACAATTTGCTCGGTAGTCCGGCCGTGAAGCGATCGATGGTTTGTTGGTCGTTCAGGCGGTAATCAGCCTTCCGACATAGTTGCTCGAAGTTGGTGACGTACGAATCGATGTCATCCCCCGTCATCCTAAACCCCTTGGCTAGTTCTGCTTGCACTTGTTCTTGTTCCAGAGTGTTGGAGAACCGGTCGGAGAATCCCGTGGCCAAAGTATCCCATAGGTATTCATCATACCTGTCCCTTCCGTTTCGTACTTCCGTGTTGAGCCACTGGAGGAAGCCTAGCGTCCAATTGGCTACAGACGCTCCTTTGATGTATCCCAGGAATAGAAGGCATCTTTTGTATACGTTGCGCATACTCGGTGCGTCGAAGTTGAGCCCCCAATAGGCATGCCATTGCGTGAGGAAAGACTCGTAGTCAGTCCGATCTCCTTTGAATATAGTCGGTGGTTCACCTTCTAGTCTGGGCGTGGGTGCTCCTGGTGCCACTGCTCCTCCTGGAATACCTCCTCCGGGTGGTCCTCCGCCTCCGGGTGGTCCTCCACCTCCTAGTGGCCCTCTGCCAAATCCTCCGGGGAATCCTCCGTCGGGACGTCTTGGTGGTCTTCCTCCTCCTCCTGGTGGCGGGTTATCGCCTGGCGGGTCGGGTTGATCCGGTCCTATGGCTCGGAATATAGCCGCGTCGTCTGCGGTCATGCGGTGTCCCGTAGCAGGGTGGATGGGGAGTAGGAGTTGTTCGGCTTCCTCGTGGGTTCTTCGGATTTCTTCTTCGACTGCTTCGTTGGTGATCGTTTCAGTGATGGTGGCCATTTCGGCTGGTGGGTTTACTCGAATAATTTCTGGTTGTGATATGGGGATGGACTCAGCTAGTCGAGTTACTTCTTCTACTTCCGAGTCTTCTTCTTCGTCGGTGCGTTCGCCTTCCTCGCTGGTTTCTGATGGTGCTGGCGTCCTTGGTTCTGACGTGCTTGGTTCCTCTTCTGGTTGTCCGTCTATGCGACCCCACTGTTCTCTGGTGGGTAGGTTGCGAGCGTCGATGTCGCAGTTGTAGAGTCTGCCTGCCGGTCGTACTATGTCCCACCTATTGTCGATCGGATTCCACGTAATCTCTGTCCAACAGACGTGATCGAAGTTGAACTCAACTGGTCTAAACCTTGTAGGTCCTGATGCAAAATCGACAAAGTATCCTGTATCTCCGCGATATTCTCTCCACCTTGCGGCTCCTAGGAACTGTGTTGGTACGTTGCGGTCTCCCCTTTGTTCAAGGGAGTAAGTCTGAAAATTAGTCCACTGGTCTCGAGTAGTGAACGCCACGGTGAGGGATCTTGGTCTTAATGTAACGCCACCACGAGCGTTAGTCCGACTTGGATGACGAAAGGGCATTCACGACTTAGCGGATAACGACTTGCTAGTCACGTGACTATTCTCACGGGTACACGGCGCTTATCAAGGCACGTGACGCGTAGGGCACCAGGACGTAGACGAGTCACTGGGCGGATATCGATGAAGACGACTTGTTCGGATAGAGACAAGCGAACTAGAGTGCACACGACGGGAGTAGAAAGTGGTGATTCAAAGAAGACCAAGATGGCGTATCTTGGTCTTGACGAGCCACTATTTATACATGTATGAGGATGCTTTCAAGCTCCTCCCGAATCCTTACGACGAGTAGCGTAAGTAGCTCGAACCCTACTACAGCTATCCTAGGAATGAGTCATGCCCTACTGGCATGTGATACTTCTGTCCGCTTACTGATACGATATGTCCGTGACTAATTACTTCCTACTAATGACGCCACAGCCAGTAAGTAGGAGTCCACTTCGCGTACCGTGACAACCACGCATATTGCGCGGCCACGGGCACGACTCGTGGTCGAACGGCACACCCACGTGCAATGCGTGGTCGCACGCACGGATTCGGGGACTGAATGGTGCGCACGCGTAGCAACTGTCGACATTGACTATCAACCCTGGCACTTGGCACAGTATGTCGGCGATTCCGGTCTGTACTCGGACATGTTTCAAAACTCACATTGTTGTCAGGATGTTTCACACTTACCTAGAACTTGAAGACTTGAAATGGAACTGGTGACGACTGGAGAGGCTTAGCTATATACCCTGTTGCTTATTGTTAACTTACAACCTTATTTTTGTCTGTGTTGTTCAAGTATCACTTAGTAGTTCTTAATCTTGCCTTAGCACCATTTTCTAAGTACAATTTAAGTCACATAATCGTCTTAATCGGCTTATATGCCTTAATGAGTGAATTAAGACAATTAAGTACTTTTGGGTTTTCCTGATGCACTGTCACACCTGATTATCACAGCAACTCCCCTGCCACCCCACCCAGACCACGTTGCCGTCACCCCGACTGTGATGCCGACAGCTACGGCGACAGCAGTAATAACGACAATGCAACCGTGACCATGACCATGACCACGACCACGATGAAGTGACAAAAATGTGACTGCGATGACGAAGCGCGCGGCTATGACGATAATGACAAAGAAGACGACCACAGCCACAACTGCAACTAATAATGACGATGGCAAAGCAGCGGCGACAGAGGTGACAATGGATGTGTCGGCAGCAGTGGTGGTGGGTGTGAATGGAGACAACGACAATGAAGGACGAGTCTGTAGATTTGTTAACAATGTAGGTCATCATGCACAGGATTACATCCTAATATACCACTCTAATGTATCGTAATAACCGAAAGTGGCAAGAAGTCCGGTAGTGACCTAAAAAGCCCAAAGAGGGTATGGCAGAAGTACCCAGAAGGGGCAGAAAAGAGGAAGGGTGCCAAAGGGGAAGGGGGAGGGGATGTGTTTTCTGATGCCAAAGCACACCTGGAGGGCCATCCCATCCAATTGGGAGATTCTGGGCTGCCCATCCGTCAGCACCACTCCACCAAGAGAATGCCTTGATTGACGCACTATACGAGATCAGCGACCAAGGCACTGTAACGTCCACCTCACAGCTCCGCTTGCACCCTCATTCAGGCGCTGCGACAGACACAACACAGGCACTCCGTCGAAGCAGCACAGCGTTATACCAGTGACCATTCCCTCTATGGGGTGTCGGCTTCGCAGAACCTCGAGGAAAATCGAGGATCCTCCAGTTGCTTGCGACCCCTCAAAAGCCCCCATTCGAACGGCCGGTTACGAGTCTATCCTAGATTAATAGCGTCCGGATGGGGCCTCATCAGAACATCGTCTTCTTTCAACTACCATTTGAGGGTTCCTCGAAAGCCGCGGGTTGCGTTAACATTCCGTGTTGATGCAACCATAGTGGGACCTGCTGTTCCGCTCTAACCTCAATCCTGACGCTCTATAAATGCCTTTCGTCTCAGCTAAGCATTTCGTGTTCCAGACCTTAGGGCTCTCTGCCCTCTAACCTTCTGAACAGCACAGTCCACTTGAACCTCCAGACACCTTCCTGGCTGATCTCATATGCACATGCGATACCGCTGGTTCTATGCCATCTCATTCCTCACTGCCACACCCCTTGCCGACATCGCGACGCCCCTCACTCCTTGGGGTGACGTGCATGTAAAGCACGCTTGGAGCTCCATTCCCGCAAACTGGGAGACTCTGGGCTGCCCGTCCGCCGGCACCACTATCGACCTCTACATTGCGCTCACCCCCCGCCACAACAACGCGTTGATTGATGCACTACACCAGGTCAGTGACCCCAAGCATCCAAGGCACATCCATCTCACCGCTGCTCCTCTCATGCCTTCATTCATGTGTGCCGCTCCTCCATTTCAGATATGGCGCACATCTCTCTAAAGAACAGGTCGCTGAACTGGTCAGGCCGCACCCAAACACGCTCGAGCTTGTCACATCCTGGCTCGCACATCACGGTGTCCAGCCCTCCTTGATCTCGACGACACATGGTGGCGCATGGCTGATGGTCAGCAATGTGCTCGTGTTGCAGGCCAACGAAATGCTTGGCGCGTCATATCAGCTATACCGACATGCCAAAGTGAATGATACCATAATCCGGACGGTCAGCTACGCACTGCCTGATGTATTGCATGCACATATTCAAGCGGTCGCGCCGATGACATACTTCGCCTCCACATGGACGCTGTGGCAGACATCACACAGACGCTCGGTCGAAGCAGAGGCAGTGGAGGCGGAGTCGGAGGCGGGGTCGGGAAAGCCCGTGATGGTGCTGTCGAGCCACGACGACGAGATGGTCACGCCGTCGCAACTACACTGGTTGTACAAGACGTTCGCATATGTTCCCACCGCGGCTGACCGGAATACTCTCGGGATATTTGGCTTCCGGAAAGAATACCCGAGTCAGACCAATCTGGCTGCGTTCATGACTCACTTTCGCTCCAATGTGCCCCCCCCCCAGTCTGGCAACCTTCACCATCGAGCTGGTGAACGGTGGCGGGTACGACCCAGACATCCCCGGCGATGAAGCGAACCTCGACATCCAGTACACCTTGGCAATGGCGTACCCTACCCTGATCATTTTTTACAGCATCGATGGCATGGGGAAGTGGGTGACAAATACTGGCGAGCCATACTCTGGAGACGAGTGGCTCGAGTCGCTTGGTTACTTGCTCGAAAAGGCGGACATCCCGCAGACCATCAGCATGTCATATGGCACCTACGAGCGGAATGTTCCGCGGGAATATACGAGTGCCCTGTGAGTCCTTGTAATTTCGCAGACACACGTGATGCCCGTGGGAGGAGAATTTCAGAGACCGCCGACTCCAAACTCAGCAAGTCCGATAAATCTTGTATTTACTCTAAACAAATAAAACGATTTTTTGTACTATTACTAATGACCTTAAGTGAGCTACAATAGTCTACAATGCCACCAAGAGTGCAGCCACAAACAACAGCATGCGGAGGGATGCGTGCGGTGTGGGGGAACGTGGATGTACTGTACCATCATCATCCTGCTACCAATGCCCCTGCCCGAGACTTCCTGTGTGCCCGTCAACTTAGAATCACCAGCCGAGACAAGCGCAAGCGAAGGCGCTAGCTTATCTGAACACCGGAATGCCGAGCCGATAGATCCCGCCACTTCGCGACTGCGCGGGAGCATAACATACGACTGGGAGAACGGGTACGATCTGGAATGGGAATCCATTGATGAGTGCCATCAATGGCGCGAGAACGAGCAGCGGGCTCACGGCATAGAGCTCTGCTTGGCCCAGACCGTTTCGTCACACAGAAGTGCGGTGTATACCGCGTCTCGGCTCTATGTCTGCGTGCGCCAGGGTACAGGAGGGGACACTGGCTACCAGAGGAAGACTGATTGGAAATCTAGGAAGGAACACAAGCGACTGGACGCCGGCTGCCCTTGTCAAGTGAAGATCAAAATCTATCCTCACACATCGACTATCCTTGGCAGATATGCCCCTGATCATTCCCATCCTACCAGAAAGGACAATTTGAAACACGTCCGAATCCGGGTACCCACGCGGGAGCACATCATGGTGCTCATCAGATTGGGTTTGATGGATAAGGAAATAGTGCGTTATAATTATCTTATCATTTTATTTAATCTGACTTCGAATCTCAGAAAAAGCGTATCCGCGCTCAATACAGTGAGCATGAGCGGGATCATTACATCACGCTCGGGCAAATCTGCCGAATGAGGACGATTGTCGAGCAAGAGCGGGTTCAATTGGACCCGAATGACGCACACTCGACCCGAATTTGGGCGGGGAATATACAATCTGATGGGCATTTTGTGTATTACAAGGATAAACAAGACCCCCCACCAGAAGGATCCGATCTGGCACGCGATCTATTCATTCTGTGCATCCAGACAAAATTACAGTCGCAGTGGTTCCGGCTCTTTGGGAATGGGTTCCTGGGAATTGATGCAACGCACAACGTCACCCAGTACAAGGGGGTATTACTATTTACAATTATGGCGCGGGATTGTTGGGGACACGGTAAGCGCTCCCGCACGGTCTTAGTAAGGCATCTAATCACTACTTTCAGGGGTCCCAATCGCCTGGATGTTATCATCTAATGGGACACAAGCGACCATTACATATTTTCTTGATATTATCAAATGCCAAAGTCCGGAAGTTTTACCCTCAATATTCATGACCGATCGAGATCAGGCCCAGGTGAATGCAATACGCGCCGTATACCCAAGTTGTCGCGTATTCTATTGCTGGTGGCATGTGCTCCGTGCTGTCCGGACCCACTTTGTTGTTACCGAGTTTCAGGATCTTTGGGCCCTGATCCAAAAATGGGTCCGGACCACCGATAGCTACGAATTTGACGCGTGGTGGGAAGACATTCAGAACGACAAATCAGTCCCCCAGAGTTTGGCCGAGTACCTAGCCAGGGAATGGGTTTCCGTCAAGGAAATGTGGTCCGCCGTTTTCCGTCAGGATCGGATGATCTTCGAGGAAGGCGATACCAACATGCTCTTGGAAGCGTATGTAATTCTCACATATTTGAAAACGGCATCTAATTTGGGCCTAGGTATCACCATGTGCTCAAATCAAAATGGCTAGATAGGAAGCGCAACCGGCGCATCGACAACCTTATCGATACTCTCCTGACAGATCTGTTGCCACACATACACGATCGCCTGAAATCCCAAGACATTGGACTGGACGGTTTCGACTTAGCGAAAGAGCGCAAGGAGGAAATCCTCGCGCATGCCCCAGAAATCCCCCGCGACCGAATTGAAGTTATCGACCAGGAGCGCATCCTTGTGCGCTCCTCAAAAGAAGAACTTTTTTATTCTGTCAATACAGTACTCAATGAATGCGACTGCAAGGATTTCCCCCGCATTAGATTCTGCAAACACCTTGCTGCCGTGCAGCATTACTTTGGGGGGGCAAAGGACTCGGCCCTCACCGCTCGACCGCTCCCGACCGCACCGGACTTACATCACGCCAGCGCCCAAGAAAACGATAACGCCGCTAGCCAAGAGAACACCGTGTCGCTAGTTTCCGCTGTCAACGAGATCATCACGTTGTCACGGCAGTTACTAGCTCAGGCGCCGAGGGACGCTAGGCCGGAGTTAGTGAAGTCAGTCCATGCAATTCGCACCCACCTTAGTGTCGTCACGTCATCAACTGGTGACGACCAGCAGCTCCCCGAAAAGGAGGTGATCACCCCGAATCAATTGTCATGGCCAGAAACAGCTCAGCGCATGGGTGTGAGGCGCGAGAAACGCCACGGCAAGGTCGACAGCGCGCTTACAGCCGAACTAATTGGCGAAACCAACCGTAAGCGGAATTGCGCAAATCAGGACCCATATGGAGCCGGTGAGCAGTCGGGCAAGCGCGCTAAACCCGACGCACGCTCAACCGCTGCCAATACACGAGCGCGGGCTGATACCGAGCCAACCCCAGCACGTCCTGCAGCATCAGCGCCACCATCGTCCCTTCCCTCACCCCCGACGCACGCCCCGACGCATGCCCCGACACACGCGCCTCTCTATACTCCTGCGACCCCACTTTCTCTCTTGCAGCCCGCGTCGTCATTTAGTTATTATCCTTACATGCAGTATTCTTACCCTGTACCATACACTCCAATGTATTATCCCCCTCCCACTCAATAAATCAACTTAGAAATTTTTTGGGGCGTGCTCACTGAATAATTGACTTAGAACTTTTTTTTGCGCGCTCACTGAATAATCGACTTAGAACTTTTTTCTTTGTTCTCGCTTACACAATTGACTTGTACTTCTTTTGGATGTTTCATGTTTGTATTTGTTAATGAATTTCATAAAATATATTACATTATCGGAAATATTCTAAGTGGCCGAACTTTCGGAAATGTCTGTGCTTAATTCGGACTTTCGGTTGTTGCCGAAAAATGTGACTTTTTGCGTCACGTGTGTCTGCGAAATTACGCCAACTGGAACTGGCTGCATTCTCCGATTGCACGGCGTGGTACGGATGGTGGTGTTGCCTCGCACGTTGTCCCCTGCGTCTTGGCGTGGGGTGTTCATCTGTGTCTCGCCATTCGCAGTACGTGCGACGATACACGTGCGACCTGGCCACGATACAGCGGCGTGTCGCCATGCATTTTGCGTGCAGCGTACGGCACTCGAAGCTGAGGTGTACCACGCTTTCACAGTAGTAACACACAGGTAGAGCGACCGCTGACGTTGGCGCTTCGTCATGTAGTCGTGGTCTGGCGTGTGCGTGTGGGGGGGTGGTCGTTTGTGCCGCACGGGGTAGGTGAGGCTGTGGGGGTGGTACGCGGATGGGTGGTTGTACATTTGGTGCAACTCCGAGCGAGGCATGCGGGGGTACGGGCACGTGGGTGAGCTTCGCGAGTCGAGACGCGATGTTTGCGTGCTTCAGCCGCTGTTCAACGTCGCGGTTTGTCATGGCCCAGTCAGCCCAACGTCTCTCCAGCTCTTGCATCTTGGCCAGGAGTCGATTCTTCTGTTCCCATGCGCGTCGTAGTCGGATCACGTCTGCGCATACTCCGGGGTCGGCCAGGCGTACTAGTAAGCAGTGGTCGATGTGATGTCGGTCATGGGCGTAGGGTTGATATTGCAGGACTTCGTCGTCTGCAGGGCGATGTTCAGTGGCAGGTTGTTCGTTGGATTGTAACGTCTGGCTGTAGATCGGGTAGTCATACCCCTCTGCTCCAAGCACTATGGGTCTTTCTTCGGCGTCTACCGCGAAACGTAGGTAGCGTGCCGGTCCCATGCCTCCTGACTCTAGAGGTATGGTCATGGCGTATGGTTCGTCGGGGTACGCACGTCGCCACCTTTCTCCCGGGGCTTGTTTTCTGGGATCGTCCAATGACACGGGGGTCTTGACGTCCCCTTCTACCGTTCGTCTCTCCAGTATGTTGTCGGCGTCTTGTTGGTAGTTGCAAAGTCGTTCTACTGCTTCACGCTGGAGTCGGTGTCGCCTCGCGGCTTGCGCTTGCGCTGGTCGTATACTATGGCCGTCGTAACTGAATGTTGCGTGGCCCTGCATGTCTTCTTGTGTAGCTGGTGAGTTTGCCTGGGAACCGTGACTGCTGTCGATAGTCGCCCACTGCTGAACTTGGTTCTCGATGTCGTCGTGTCCTGCGTTCGTGAGTTCTTCGTGGTCGATGAATGGGAAATATTGGAGGTCGGACATATTGGGTGAGAGGGTGATAGAATTGATTTCGATGTCGTTGTTCTGCGTTTCCTCGTACTTTTTTATGAGGTCGGGGGCGTGTATGTCGGTGACTTTCTCCCAGCTATCGTGAGCCGGTGCGAACCCTTTCCACCGTATCAGGTATTGTAGTGCCTTGCCACGTCCATGTCGTCTTCAACCGAGGATACGTTCTACCTCCCATTCTGCTTCTCCATCGATAAGGTCTGGCGCTGGTTCCGTGAAACTAGGCCCGTGGAGGTTCATCTGGATGTAGGGGGTCAGGAGTCTGGCATGAAAGACGTCGTGTATCTTCCAGGCTTTGGGGAGCACGAGTTGATACGTCACCTCTGATAGCTTCCTTGCTATCGTAAAGGGGCCGTAGCGTTTGGGGGCCAGTTTCGCCGTGGGTTGCATCGTCCGTAGATTCATCGCGTCTAACCATACGTGGTCTCCCATCCGATATGGTACGAATTTGGTTGTCGATACCCAGGACTTCTGAGCACGAGTCATTGCTTCGTGCGCTTCTTGTCGCGCTTTCTGCAGTTGTCTGAGGCGTTCTTTCGTTGTGGGAGCATTCGTATCGCTGGTGCGTGGTTGATGGATGGTGGGCACGAATCCCACTAGAAGGTCGAAGGGGCTTTCTTTGGTAGTTTCCGACTTCCAGCTGTTTAGCACGTACTGGGCTATCAGGAGCCACTCGGCCCAGTCATTCTGTTGGTAGTTGACGTAGATTCGTAGGTATTGTTCCAGACGTTGATTCGTTCTTTCCGACTGTCCGTCAGTCTGTGGGTGGTAGGCGGAGCTAATGTTCTGTTCGACTTTCAGTACCCTACACAACTCCGTCATGACTGTTGCAGTGAAACGGGGATCGCAGTCTGATATGACTTTCCGCGGGAGTCCGTAATGTGGGAGGACGAACTGCAAGTATTTTCGTGCGACTCCTTCAGCTGTAATGGTTTCATGGCACGGTATGAAGATGCTGGCTTTCGAGCACGCTTGGTCGGTGATAGTGAGGATCATATCGTATCCTCGCGATTTCGGGAGCTTCGTGATGAAGTCGAGGGCGATCACTTCGAACGGCAGTTTTCGGTCGTTGTGGAGGATAGGGGCGATCAGTGGTTTCGGCCTGCCGGGGAGTGTTTTGGTGCTTTGACACGTTGCGCATCCTTTCACATAGTCTGTAACTGTTTCTTTCATTCGCAGCCACCAGTAGTGTTGCTGTATAGCGTGTAATGTTTTAGCGATTCCTGGGTGTCCTGCTGTCAGCATGTCGTGGAACAGGGAAATTACCCCCCTCTTCAGGTCGTTGTCATCCACAATAACCAGTTGAGCGTCATGCCAGAAGAGTCCATTGCTCGGAGTCAAATGGGCACGTTGTGAGAGGGATTCTAATGCGGAGAGGTGTCGAAGTTGGGCCGCGCGACAGCGGTCATGGAGAGTCATCGTGATCGTGGCGGCGATAAACAGGGCAGGCGGCAGTACGAGGACGTCAGTATTGTCGTCGTCGGTGGGAACAAGGAGAGGATGACGGGAGAGGGCGTCCGCCTGGAGGAGGTTGCCCGGTCGATGCAGCAAGCGGAGGTCGTAATTGTTACGGTTTCGCCTTCGACCGTCCCTCGAACACCCCACGGGAAGACCCCGAACACTGCTAGGAGGAAAAGCGCAGAAGAATACACGGAAGAAGAGGCTGAAGTAGCAAGACTCGTGGCTGACCATGTCCGAGAAAGAGCTAAGTCTCCCACGCACTACTACGCACCCGGAAGCACTCAGCGAAGTGATCCAGAATATTGGGAGTAGCGCACGTGATCTTAGCGCCCGCCCGTCACGTGACCCTGGCACGTGACCTGGCTAGACCCGCACCAGATGGGTCCAGATGAGCTTGTGCCTGGACCGGCCTAGAACGCCTCGTGTTTGTGACTCATATCGATCGTGCCTCGTGTTTAATGACTGTATGCCTCATGTTCCCTTATCTCTGACTTGTGCCATACGCGCCTTACGCCATTGGCTGACTCTTATCTCTGACGTAGTTGTGACTCATTCCTAGGACCCGTGTACTAGGGTTTCGGAGTTCCAAGCTGGGGTTCAAACCTCCTTGGACGTGTATAAGTAGAGAGGCTTATGGTTGCTGAAGACCTAAGCTTGACTTCTTGGATTGTCCACCCATT